>JAWQEG010002030.1:80000-138374 GCA_033782935.1 Petrolisthes cinctipes
CATTAAAAGATTATTAAATTTAGTACATATATAATATTTACTCACACATATATAACACACTTATATATTTACACACACTTATATTTACAAAAACAATAATACAGAAGGTTCTCATTATAAGATTATTTAATTTAGTATATATATCATATTTACACACACATATAATTACAATAAAAATAATATAGGAGATCCTTGATATAAGATTATTTAATTTAGTACATATATCATATTTACACAGGCTTATTTACACACACACACACACATACACACACACACACACATAATAAACAACACAAACATTAATTGGTTACTTACTCAGTTCTAATAATACTTGCTGGTTCACCTTTCTGTCCTTTATCTCCTGGTTGTGAAGGTATAGGTAATGGAATAATACCTGGATCACCACCAACACCTTGTAAACCAATATCACCAACATCACCCTAAGGAAAAGTTATACCATTATTATATACCCATTATAACTAAAAAATATTAAATACTTCTAGTAATATCACCCTAAAGAAAAGTTATACCATTATTATATACCCATTATTAACTAAAAAATATATTAAATAATTCTGGTAATATCACCTTAGTAAAAGTTATATTATTATTACCAATATTAATTCCATCATTATATATTCATTATAAACTAAATATATATTAAATAATTCTAGTAATATTACTCTAAAGAAAAGTTATACCATCATTATATATCCATTATAAACTAAAAATATTAGATAATTCTGGTAATATCACTCTGAAGAAAAGTTATACCATCATTATATATCCATTATAAACTAAAAATATTAGATAATTCTGGCAATATCACTCTGAGAAAATATTAAATAATTCTGGTAACATAACCCTAAGTAAATATTGAATAATACTGGTAATATTACTCTCAGTAAATATTAAATAATACTGGTAATATTACCCTGAGTAAATATTAAATAATACTGGTAATATTACTCTTGAGTAAATATTAAATAATTCTGGTAATATCACTCTGAGTAAAATTAATTATCAATTCCACTATTACAAATATTAATACCACCATTATCTTAATTAAATAACTAAATAAAAATAACATACACAGACACACACACACACACACATACACATACACACACACACACAACTACTGTATATGGAAAATCCTTAAAAAATAAAACACACAGACACACACACACACACACCAACAATACCCCTATACACACACACACACACACATACACAAACAATACCCCTACACACACACACACCAACAATACCCCTATACACACACACACACACACATACACAAACAATACCCCTACACACACACACAAACAATATCCCCACATATACACACACACACACACACAAACAGTACCCCTATACAAACACACACAATATCCCTACACACACACAAACACTAACAATACCCATACACACACACACACAAACAATACCACAATACCCCTATACACACACACACAAATAATACCTCTATATACACACACAGACACACACATACACACACAAACAATACCCCTACACAACTCACCATCCGACCGTGAATACCATCAACCCCTGGAGGCCCCCTGGATCCTGACACCCCTGTGGTCCCTGGTGGTCCGTCCCTGCCGTCATCGCCTTCGTCACCCGCCATGGCCTCGGAGACAGTGTTACCAACTCCTGGCTCTCCTTTGGGCCCTCGTATACCCTCCGAACCTGTGGAGAAATAATAATAATAATAATTATTATTATTATAATAATAATTATAATAATAATAATAATAATAATAATAATTCAATATACAGTAATAATAATAATAATAATAATAATAATAATAATAATAATAATAATAATAATAATTCAATATACAGTAATAATAATAATAATAATAATAATAATAATAATAATAATAACATCATAATAATGCAATACAGTATAATAATAATAATAATAATAATACAATAAAATAATAATAATAATAATAATAATAATAATAATACAATAAAATAATAATAATAATAATAATAATAAGAACAACACTATTATTATTATTATTATTATTATTATTATATTTTTATTAACACACCTAGTTGTCCCCTTGGTCCCGGGGGCCCGTTACCCCCCTTAACTCCTGTGGCCCCATTAGTGCCATTACATCCTTCGGGGCCCTCCGCACCAATGGGCCCCTCCAGCCCTGGCCTCCCGGGGGTTCCAGGACGGCCCGTGAGTCCTGGAAACCCCATGGGACCCCTGGAGTTGTGGTCCCCAATATGACCATGGTTACCAATGATACCTTTACCACCAACAACACCTGGAAATAAATAAATAAACAAATAAATATGTATATATATATATATAAATTAATTAATACACACAAATAAATAAACTAGTAAACAAGTAAATATATATATAAATAAATGAAAATACACAAATAAATAAGTAAATAAATAAACAAATAAATATATATACTGTACATACTGTATATGCAAAAACAAATACTCACACAAATATACAAACACACAGACACACATATAAACACAGACACAAATAAGTAAACACACACACACTAATAAAACAAAAACACACAAATAAAACAAACAAATAAAAAAAAAAAAAAAAAAACACACACACACACACATAAACAAAAAAACAAACACACATACACAAACACACACACATACACAAATAAAACATACCATCAATTCCAGGCCATCCAGTCTTTCCAGGCAGACCACTTAGACCTCCTTGACCACGTGGACCCATTATGCCCTTTTTACCCTCACAGATACACCGGTTATAATTTCCTCCACAACAACGGAAATTCTGTAATAAATAAGTGTAATAAAAAGTGTAATAAAAAAGTGTAATAAATTCTGTAATAAAAAAGTGTAATAAATTCTGTAATAAATAAGTGTAATAAAAAGTGTAATAAAAAAGTGTAATAAATTCTGTAATAAAAAAGTGTAATAAATTCTGTAATAAATAAGAGTAATAAATTCTGTAATAAATAAGTGTAATAAATTCTGTAATAAATAAGTGTAATAAAAAGTGTAAATGAAATAATTAAAGTATGATAAAAAGTGTTGTAGTGTATAGCGAGCGCTGTATGGTATAATTATACAACATGTGTATCCCGGCTCTCACCTGTCACCCCCAACCACACCCCGCACCGGACGATATAAAAGGAGCCACAATCACACTCAAAGCTCACCTGGATACACTGCTTCCTGACCACTCCTACCCACTGCTCTCCAATTCCTGCCTACTAGCTGCTCACCACTACCTGCTCGCTGCTGCTCTACGGCCTACTAACTGCTCACCACTACCTGTCTGCTGCTCACCACTACCTGCTCGCTGCTGCTCTATGGCCTACTAACTGCTCACCACTACCTGTCTGCTGCTCACCACTACCTGCTCGCTGCTGCTCTATGACCTACTAACTGCTCACCACTACCTGTCTGCTGCTCACCACTACCTGCTCACTGCTGCTCTATGGCCTACTAACTGCTCACCACTACTTGCCTACTGCTCACCACTACCTGCTCGCTGCTGCTCTATGGCCTACTAACTGCTCACCACTACCTGCCTACTGCCTACCTACCTGCTGATACTACCTGCTGCCTATACAGTACATACCTGCCTGCTGTAACACCTACCCACTACCACTGTACAGCTGACAGCATAAATTCGCATCCATCTTAAGCACTTGGTAATGCAAATATGACCAGATAGTTGCATTCTGAACCAGTTTCTATCCTAAAAACATGTGTCATTTACCACGTGTGAAGTATATCTGTCATCTCTGCATTCAAATTGTGTTACAACATCAATATAGCTCACAGATACATAGGTAGAAATGAAGCGAACTCATGCTGCCGACTGTACCTGCCCAGTGTTACAGTTTCTACACACCAGAGAGAGAGAGTGTACCAAATATAACAACAACACCTGTACTGTATAGACATATCTAATAAACACAGTGAGTTTGATGCATCCACAGGTAGTAACTGCATAAAGACATTACAGTGTTAAATGTAATGATTAAAGTACACCTATGATAAAAGTGTAAAAAAGTAAATTCTGTAATAAAGTGTGACAAAAAGATAAATGTAATAATTAAAGTATGATAAAAAGTGTATATGTAATAATTAAAGTATGATAAAAAGTATAAATGTTAATAATTAAAGTATGATAAAAGTGTAAAAAATTAAATCCTGTAATAAAGTGACAAAAATATAAAATGTAATAATTAACATATGATATGGTAAAAGTATAAAAAATTAAATATTTTTGTAATATTTTTTTTATGTGCAGCACGAAAGTTAGCGTGTACCAAAATATAATAGAATAATTAATTTATTTTATTGTTTTTTACCTTCTTCATTGCATTCACTTATAATACAAGATAGTACATACACATTACAGAATTAAAAACATTTGTCAATCACTTACATACGACAATTTTTGTATTTATTAGTGGTTAATTAATTTGCTAGAGTAGTGAAATATATACTTACATTAATTTGAGCTGCTGATGTAGTAGACAATATTATTATCATTATTATTATTATTGGTTGGAGTATTTTTAAATGAACATAATATCTTTTACTATTCATCTCCATAATGGGAATGAATTAAATCTATCTCCAGTGATAAAACAATTAATTAAATCGATCTATACCCCAATTTGAAGACCACACACACAACACACACGCAAACACACACGCTCACACTAGCCACCACTTCCAAATACTGAACTACTGTACAATAGTTAGCTAGTTGTGTGAGGCTCTCAAAGTGAAAATAATCCTTGTTGTTCTTGTATATTGGTTTTGTAACTTTTGTGTCTCGGGATTGGAAAGGAGGCCTGGATAGGTTTGTTATTTTAGGACAGACGGAGCGATGGTTAGGTTAGTGAGAGGATGGGAGAGGATGGGAGAGAGAGAGAGAGAGAGAAAAGAGAGACAGACAGAAAAGAGAGAGAGAAAAGAGAGACAGACAGAGAAGAGAGAGAGAAAAAAGAGAGAAAGGATGGGAGAGAGAGAGAGGGAGGGAGGAGGAGAGAGAAAGAGGTTGTGTCGATGTATGAGAGAGAGAGAGAAAAAAGAGAGACAGACAGAGAAGAGAGAAAAAAGAGAGACAGACAGAGAATAGAGAGAAAAGAGAGAGAGGTTGTGTCGATGTATGAGAGAGAGAGAGGAAAGACAGACAGACAGACAGACAGAGAGAGAGAGAGAGAAAGAGAGAGAAAGACAGAGACAGAGACAGAGACAGACACAGACACAGAGATAGAGATAGAGAGAGAGAGTCGTGTTGATGTACGAGAGAGAGAGAGAGAGACAGAAATCCATTCACTCTAATCTACCCAAGAATGCATGACCTCCCATTTTTAAGGTGGTAATTAATTCACTTTTGTTGCATTGGAGTGCCTTGATTCCTCCAAAGTATGCCAGGAAACAAACAGGACCAGATGAACAAAAATAATGGTGTTCTGTTGTTGTTGCTTGGAATAGTTTGGAGGATTCAGCAGTTACTCCAGATTTACCAACACTGTACTTTCACCTTTAAGGGACCCTGTGTGTGTGTGTGTGTGTGTGATGTAGTCAGAAAAATTGGAGATAAAAGAGTGCTTCAAATATTGCCACGAAACACACACACACACACACACACACCTATATGGAAGGAGTTTGTTTCGTGGCATGGTCAGGAGGAATCAGAAGCCTCCAATTTTCACACACAATCACAGACACACATACACACACACACACACACACACACACAGGGTACAAACACACACACACACACACCTATATGGAAGGAGTTTGTTTCATGGCATGGTCAAGAGGAATCAGAAGCCTCCAATTTTCACACACAATCACAGGGTCCCTAAGTCAAGTAGGCATTTGTTTACATCTCCTCCCATCTGGATCTCTGAATTGCTTATGTGTTCTATGTACTCTTAAGGGGGTGCAGGAGTAGGGGGACAGGCTGGGGGAGGGGGGGGTTAGGGGGGTGTGGGAGTAGGGGACAGGCTTTGGGGGGGGGGACTGGGGGGGTGCGGGAGTAGGGGACAGGCTTGGGGGGGGACTGGGGGTGTGTGGGAATAGGGGGACAGGCTTGGGGTGGGTAGAAAGCCTGTCCCCTATTCCCGCAACCCCCAAACCCCACCCCCCCCAAGCCTGTCCCCCTACTCCAGCACCCCCCCCCAAGCCTGTCCCCCTACTCCAGCACCCCCTAACCCCCCCCAAGCCTGTCCCCCTACTCCCCCACCCCCAAGCCTGTCCCCCTATTCCCGCAACCCCCTAACCCCACCCCCTCCAAGCCTGTCCCCCTACTCCCACATCCCCCTAAACCCCCCCCAAGCCTGTCTCCCTACTCCCCCCCGCACCCCCTTAAGTCAATTTGGCATTTGTTTACATCTCCTCCCATCTGGTGGCTGGAGTCATTTCTGAATTGCTTATGTGTTCAATGTACTCTTAATGGACTTAACCTTGTCTCTTCCTGTTCCCAAAGTTATATCATATTACTTCTCTACTGTATCTGGGTTGGGTTGGGTTGGGTTTGGTTTGGTTTGGTTTGGTTTAGTTGGGTTGGGGTTTGGGTTTGTTGGGGTTTGAGTTTGGGTTGGTTTGGGTTGGGTTGGGTTGGGTTGGATTGGGTTGGGTTGGGGTTTGTGTTGGGGTTGGGGTTGGGTTAGGGTTAGGTTAGGGTTAGGTTGGGTTTGTTGGGTTGGGTTGGTTTGGATTGGATTGGATTGGATTGGATTGGATTGGATTGGGTTGGGTTGGGTTAGGGTTAGGGTTAGGGTTAGGGTTGGGATGGGATGGGATGGGTTGGGATGGGATGGGATGGGATGGGATGGGATGGGATGGGATGGGATGGGATGGGTTGGGTTGGATTGGGTTTGGGTTATAACATATAGAAAATGTAAGACTACGTAACTGCAATACAACAACATTATTATTATTATTATTAGGTTTATTGTTTTAAATACTGTATAGAAAATGTAAGACTACGTAACTGTAATACAACAACATTATTATTATTATTATTATTATTATTAGGTTTGTTGTTGTTGTTTTGCTAATCACCGAGTCACTTGGTAGACCATTCATTGCAGTACTTCCACAATAATAACCTCTCTTGTCATAATATATCCTGTGTAAGAATTCCTGTTGCCAACCGTACATTTAAAATAAAAAGTCCTGCATCAGGTGAATAAAATAATGATAATACAAAAAGTTAGGAAAGTCTTATACAAATATAATTATAGAAACTTTTACTTCATGACAAAATATTTACTGAATTAATTACATGTAACAGCACATAATGTTATCACTATATCCTGAAGGGAGTGCGGGAGTAGGGGGACAGGCTTGGGGGTGGGGGTTTGGGGGGTGCAGGAATACGGGACAGGCTTGGGTGGGGGGGTTTGGGGGGTGTGGGATTACGGGACAGGCTTGGGGGGGGGGGGGTTTGGGGTGTGCGGGAATAGGGGGACAGGCTTGGGTGGGGGGGTTTTGGGGTGTGCGGGAATAGGGGGACAGGCTTGGGTGGGGGGGTTTTTGGGGTGTGTGGGAATAGGGGGACAGGCTAAGGGGGGGGGGGGGTTTGAGAGGTGTGGGAATAAGGGGACAGGCTTGGGGGGGGGTAAAAAGCCTATCCCCTATTCCCGCACCCTCCTAACCCTCCCCCCAAGCCTGTCCCCTACTTCCGCACTGCCCAAAACCCCACGCACCCCCCTAAACCCCCCCCAAGCCTGTCCCCCTATTCTTGCACCCCCCTAACCCCCTCCCCCAAGCCTGTCCCCCTACTCCCGCACCCCCCCAAAAAACCCCCGCACCCCCCTAAACCCCCCCAAGCCTGTCCCCCTATTCCCACACACCCTTAACAAGCAAGATACTGTAATCTATTTGATAGCACACAAAGATCACTGTTTTTATTATATTCTAAGATAAAAACTCTTTTCTCAAAACTATAACAATAATAATTTGATAACTAAATAACATAACAAATCCTAATCAATAATTATAATTTATAAAAAAAATACAAGTTCTGCATTCTGTATAGCTCTCTCTTATAAGTCTAATAAGGCTAAAATATTAATACAGGTTTCTAATATACAATACTGTATGATAATAATTATGTTGTTATAAAACCTGTATAATATAATATCATATTTTTTACCTTATAGGCTATAAACACTATTGAATATCTTAGTTTATATGAAAAGTATTAGCTAACTTGTATCACAATAAATTCTTGTTGTATTTTTTATATGTTGACAAAGAACATTCATTATCATAGAAGAATTAAGGACCCCTGTGTGTGTGTGTGTAGTAATAAATTGGAGGTAAATGAGTCCTTCAAATATTGCCATGAAACACACACACACACACACACACACCTATATGGAAGGAGTTTGTTTCATGGCATGGTCAGGAGGAATCAGAAGCCTCCAATTTTCATACACAATCACAGGGTCCTTAAGGGGGTGCGGGAATAGGGGGACAGGCTAGGGTGGGGGTTTGGGGGGTGCGGGAGTAGGGGGACAGGCATGGGGGGGTGGGGGTTAGAGGGGTGCGGGAATAGGGGACAGGCTTTCTACCCACCCCAAGCCTGTCCCCCTATTCCCACAACCCCCCAGTCCCCCCCCAAGCCTGTCCCCTACTCCCGCACCCCCCAGTCCCCCCCCAAGCCTGTCCCCTATTCCCGCTTAATTTACACTAACAGGTATCACAGATGACTACAGTATAATTTTTGTTTGTTTTCTCCTCTCTGCTGCCAAAATATATGAGTTATTGTTGACTGAAAATTTACACACAGCATTTCTTTCTTTCTTGACTGAAAATTTACACACAGCATTTCTTGTTCGACTGAAAATATCCACACACCATTTCTTGTTTGACTAAAAATATACACACAGCTTTTCTTTCTTGTTCTCCAAAAAAGCTCACTTCATACCAAGGTGCATCAGCTTACGTGCATATTTTGGTCCTTCCCAATATCCACTGAAACACAACAATAATAACAATGATATTAATATTATTTCCCGATTCACATATCATCAACACACACACACATACAAACTTGGAGGAAACAAAATATTAAATGCAGCAGAGAAAGAAAGAGACTTAGGAGTAATGATAAATAAGAAATTAACACCAGATGATCATATAAATGAAAAAGTGAGAAGCATGTATGCATTGTTAGCAAATATGAGAGTGGCCTTCACTTATATAGATGAAGAAATGGTCAAGAAAATAATAACATCCTTTATAAGAATATGCTGCAGTAGTATGGAACCCACATTTAAAGAAACATATCATTAAATTAGAAAAAGTACAAAGAGCAGCAACAAGAAGGCTACCAAGTCTAAGAAACTAAGCTATGAAGAAAAACTATCTATCTATCTATCTATAGCTCCGACGCCTCGTTCCCTCCGGGAACTCCCCTCAAGGGGGTGGCCACGGCAGAAGTGTCTCCAGTTCTCCCTGTTCCAACACTAAAGAAACTAAAATTACCTAAACTAGAAGAAAGACTAAAGAGAGGTGATATGATTATGGTTTACAAATGTGTCACAGAAAAAGAAAAGATATATATAGAAAACTTATATCAACAAGGAATACCTACAATGAGAGGACACAGTAAGAAATAAATTAAAAGAAGAGGAGATAAAGATGTACAGAAATATAGTTTTCCAAATAGAGTAATAGAAGAATGGAATAAATTACCAGAAGAAGTGGTGTGTGTCAAAAACATACATAACTTTACAGAAAAATATGATAATTGTGTTTTAAAATACGGGACATTACGAGCTTGACTCAATCCTGTAAAGATATAAATAGGTAAGAACACATCTGTATATAAAATGACTGAGTGTTGTCTCATTAAATATAATAGAACAAATTTAGGGAAAAGATTACAATTACAATGAATATAATAGATAACAGAACAAACAAAGTGCAACACCCAATAAATAAATAAATAAATAAATAAATAGATAAAGTTTGTACTGTCCCGAGGTTGTGGAAAATAAAAATGAAAAATAAAAAATAAAAAATGATTATAGTACTGTAAAAAAAAATAAAAAAAAATAAAAAAAAATAATAGTACAGTAATAAAAATAAATAAATAAATAAATAAATAAATAGATACTTACTTCAACATTGCATGCCAGTATAGAGATGGCATTACATCCTTCTTCATATGAAACATTAAACGTCTCTCTTTACTTTGGTCAAATGGGAAGGTCTCCAGTGGATTACCATTCATGTCAAACTCAGCTAAGATACATTTGGAGTAACCTGTTGTAATAAGAGAAGAGAAGAATTGTGTTTGTCAATAAAATAATAATAAAAAAAAAATATGTGTTTGTCAATAAAATAATAATAAAAAAAAATATGTGTTTGTCAATAAAAAAAATATATATATACAGTATAACAATAAAAAAAAACTGTTGTAAGAAAAGAAAAAAAGAATTGGGTTTGTCAATAAAATAATAAAAAAAAAAAATATGTTTGTCAATAAAAAAAAAATATATATATATATAACAATAAAAAAAAACCTGTTGTAAGAAAAGAAGAATTGTGTTTGTCAATAAAAAAAAAAAAAAAAAAAATGTTTGTCAATAAAAAAAAAAAAAAAAATATATAACAATAAAAACACCTGTTGTAAGAAAAGAAGAATTGTGTTTGTCAATAAAATAATAAAAAAAAAAAAATATGTGTTTGTCAATAAAATAATAAAAAAAAAAAAATGTTTGTCAATAAAAAAAAAATATATATACAGTATAACAATAAAAAAAACTTGTTGTAAGAAAAGAAGAATTGTGTTTGTCAATAAAATAATAAAAACAAAAAATGTGTTTGTCAATAAAAAAAAATATATATATAACAATAAAAAAAACCTGTTGTAAGAAAAGAAGAATTGTGTTTGTCAATAAAAAAAATATATATATATGTGTTTGTCAATAAAAAAAATATATAACAATAAAAAAAACTTATGTAAAAAGAAAAGGGTTGTGTTTGTCAATAAAAAAAAATATATATATAACAATAAAAAAAAACTGTTGTAAGAAGAAAAGAATTGTGTTTGTCAATAAAAAAAATAAAAAATATGTGTCAATAAAAAAAATAAAAAATAAAAAACTAATGTAAAAAGAAAAGGGTTGTGTTTGTCATTAAAAAAATATATATATATATAACAATAAAAAAAACTGTTGTAGGAAGAGAAGAATTGTGTTTGTCAATATAAAAAAATATACTGTATATAGCAATTAATAATCTAATGAGTAGAGAATAATCACAGAGATAATCCAATATTTTAGTTCATTTTTACCTCTTTCTTTTCCTTGTCAAAATATGCAGTGTGATCTGACAGAATTATATTAGCCCTTAAATTCACCCAATTCCCATAACTTAAGGGGGTGCGGGAGTAGGGGACAGGCTTGGGGGGGGACTGGGAGGGTGCGGGAATAGGGGGACAGGCTTGGGGTGGGTAGAAAGCCTGTCCCCTATTCCCGCACCCTCCTGACCCCCCCCCCCCCAAGCCTGTCCCCCTACTCCTGCACCCCCTAAACAAAATCCCCTCAAGCCTGTCCCCCTACTCCCGTACCCCCCAAACCCCCCCCCCCCAAGCCTGTCCCCCTATTCCCGCACTCCCTTAAATAACAGACTCTAGTGTGTTGTAAACGAACACACACACACACACATCAACATATTATCAGCACACACACACACACACCAACATATTATCAGCACACACACACACACACACACACACACACACACACACACACACACACACACACACACACACACCAACATATTATCAACACACACACACACACCAACATATTATCAGCACACATACACATACACACATACACATCATCAACACCTACATTCAAATTCACTCACACAATAAACTAAATAACAGATTCGAGTGTATTGTAACTAACCTGTGACAAGTGGACATGAAGTGTATCCATCATAAAGGTGACGAGGTTTCTCCCCTCTCAGAGCCAAGGACAGATTCTTACCAAGGACGCCCACCTGACCAGCTAGAAGAAATAAAAGTACATGATAAGTTTGATAAGAGCAGTAGAAAAATTAGAAAAATACAGTAAATACACAAACATTACTATAAGGGTGTGTGGAAATAGGGGGACAGGCTTCGGGGGGGGGGGGGTTTAGGGGGGTGCGGGAGTAGGGGACAGGCTTCAGGGGGAGGGGGGGTTTAGGGGGTGCGGGAGTAGGGGACAGGCTTGGGGGGGGTAGAAAGCCTGTCTCCTATTCCTGCACCCCCCTAACCCCCCCACCCCACCAAGCCTGTCCCCCTACTCCCGCACCCCCCTATACCCCCCCCAAGCCTGTCCCCCTATTCCCGCACCCCTTTAATAACAGCAGTGGAAAATGAAGCAATATTGTAATTAAACTAACATGATTTAACTACATGTATTGCTATTTCTCTCAGACCTCTTAAATAACAGCAGTGGAAAATAAGGTAATACTGTAATTAAACCAACATTACTTTAACTACAGTAATGCCTTGTTTTTTACTGTTGTTATAAGTATGTATTGTACTGTTTGTAATGAATTTGTGTACAGTAAAAAAAACCCTCTTAGTACATTACACACACATATACACACCCAATAATGTACACAAATTCATTACAAACAGTACAACACATATTTATAACAACAACAGTACAACACAAGGCATATATTACTGTACTGTAAATAAACCAACATTACTTCAACTACTTCCTCTGAGGAGCTCGGGGCTGTTCGGCCAAGACAGCTAGAGGAGGAACTTCAACAACAACAACAACAACAACAACAACTTCAACTACTGTAATGTTTATATCTCTCCGACCCTCATCATTCCCTTGACACACACACACACATACCAACAGCTTCAACTACTGTACTGTTTATATCTCTCCGACCGTCATCATTCCCTCGACACACACACATACATACCAACAGCTTCAACTACTGTAATGTTTATATCTCTCCGACCCTCAATGTTCCCTTGACACACACATACCAACAACAACAACTACAACTTCAACTACTGTAATGTTTATGTCTCTCCGACCCCCATCTTTCCCTTGACACACACACACATACCAACAACAACAACTTCAACTACTGTAATGTTTATATCTCTCCGACCCTCATCATTCCCTTGACACACACACATACATACCAACAGCAGCAGCAGTCTTTGATGTTGGTACACTTGAACAGTCTCCTAACCCAAACACGTTCGGATAACGGACGTGTTGTAGGGTTTCCTTGTTGACGTCGAGGTATCCTGCCGCGTCCACCAGTTGGCTACACTGACGCAGGACATCCGGGGAGCTCATGGGCGGTGTTACGTGTAGCATCTCGTACTATGGGGGGTAACAGCATATTACCAAGATAAGTAGATAGATAGATAGATTCCAAGATAAATATTATATCCTAATTCAATATTGTACTGTAATGAAATATGATGATAAAACTTTACCCGGTATGTCTTACGGTTAAGGTGGTAATTCTTTTTTGTTACATTGGAGTGCCGTGATTCCTCCAAAGTATGCCAGGAAACAGAACCAGAAGAACAAAAATAATGGTGTTCTGTAGTTGCTTGGAATAGCTTGGAGGATTCAGTTACTTCAGATTTACCAACATAAAATTTCCCCCTTAACGGCAAATTTCCAAAATAAATATCATATCCTAACTCAATAATTTACTCTGATGAAAGATGATAATTTTAACCTTACCTGGTATGTCTTAAGGTTAACAACACATTACCAAGATAAATAATATATCCTAACTTAATAATTTACTCTGATGAAAGATGATTATTTTAACTTTACCTGGTATGTCTTTCGGTTAACTAAATAATTTACTCTGATGAAAGATTACGATAATTTTAACTTTACCTAGTATGTCTTTCAGTTAACTTAATAATTTACTCTGATGAAAGATGATAATAATTAAACTTTACCTGGTATGTCTTAAGATCTTCTGGATCATCTAAATTCTGAAAAATGGCTTCCTTGGAGTCGGGCTTGACTTCAATGAGGTTGTGTCGCAGGTTGACGCTGATGTTTCGCTCTTTGACGATCTGTTCAAACATACAAAAATATGGGAAAATTGAAACATGATAAAAATTAGTACCCTCTGGTTAATACTGTATATAATTATTCTGATATCAAGACAGAGACAGAGACAGAGACAGAGAGAGAGAGAGACAGAGACAGAGACAGAGAGAGAGACAGACAGAGAGAGAGAGAGAGAGAGAGAGAGAGACAGAGAGAGAGACAGAGGGAGAGCGAGAGCGAGAGCGAGAGAGAGAGAGACAGAGAGAGAGAGAGACAGAGACAGAGACAGAGAGAGAGAGACAGAGACAGAGACAGAGACAGAGACAGAGAGACAGAGAGAGACACACACACACTGATACCCAAATAAATTCATACCCAACTTATTCTTTACATCTGCCCCTAAGTTACTCACCTCCCACAAGGCATCGGCGTATTTCTTTATCCCAAAAATAACGGGCAGGGAAGTGTTGTAGATAATATTGGCCTTGTCTCTCTTCCCATGCTGGTGAATAAAGTAAATTAAAAAATAAATTGAAAAGTTAATTAAATACCATTACAGTCAAGAATTAAAAGGCAATAAATTCTGTGATACACTCATTTAGTTATGCCAAAAAAATCAACCATAAGAGGTTTTGTTTGCTTTTAACATTTACAGACATGTGTGTGAAATGCAACTTCAGTTTTAAAAGGGGAAAACAAAAATAATATTGCATAATTTGATCCCAAAATAACAATATTGCATAATCTGACCAAAAAAAAAATGATACTGTATAGTCTGACCCAAAAAAAATATACGCTAAAAACGACAAAATTTCTTTTTGCAAATTTTTCCAACCCAAACCCAAAAAATATACACAAAAATAATACAGTAAATTCTTTTTGCAAATATTTCCAACCAAATTTTTTCCTTTCTTCCTCTTCTCACCTTGCGAAAGTATTCCTCGGAGATGTACATAATTTTCTGAGGCGCCCCAAAAAATATATGCAAAAATAACATAGTTGTTTCTTTTTACATATTTTTCCAACCAAAATAATATAGTAGTTTCTTTTTTTGCAAATTTTTCCAACCAAATTTTTTCCTTTCTTCCTTTTTCCACCTCAGAGATCAACTATAAGAGGTTTTGTTTGATTTTAAGGGGGTGTGGAAGTAGGGGACAGGCTTAGGGTGGGGGGGGTTTGGTGGGTGCAGGAATAGGGGACAGGCTTGGGGGGGGGGTGCAGGAGTAGGGGGCAGGCTTGGGGGGGTTTTGAGGGGTGTGGGAGTAGGGGACAGGCTTGGGGGGGTTGGGGGGGGGGGGTTTGGGGGGTGCAAATTTTTCCAACCTAAATTTTTTCCTCTCTTCTCACCTTGCGAAAGTATTCCTCGGAGATGTACATAATTTTCTGAGGCGCCCCGGCACACTTGATGGGCGTGGCGGGGAAACTGAAGAGGGCATTCCCTTGACGGAAGTTCTGGAGGGAGGTGAGTGTCTTGTTGACGTACAGGGTGGAGTAATTGGAACACACACCAGGCGTATCAAAGGCCTCAGGCAAACCTTTGATCTGCAGGGGAGGAAGAAAATGTGGATGATATAAGTGGGAAGTGGAAGGAGAGAGTGGAAGGGAGAGAGTGGAAGGGAGAGAGTGGAAGGGAGAGAGTGGAAGGGAGAGAGTGGAAGGGAGAGAGTGGAAGGGAGAGAGTGGAAGGGAGAGAGTGGAAGGGAGAAGGTGGATGGAGGAGGAAGAAAGAGAGATGGAAGAAGGAAAGGAAGTGGATGGAGGATGATAGAAAGTAAGTGGGTGGAGGAGGAAGATAAGTGGATGGAGGAAGAAGGAAAGGAAGTGGATGGAGGATGAAAGAAAGTAAGTGGATGGAGGAGGAAGATAAGTGGATGGAGGAAGAAGGAAGTGGAGGTAGTAAGTGGATGGAGGAAGTGGATGAAGGAAGAAGAAGGAAGTGGATGGAGGAAGAAGGTAGTGGATGGAGGAGGAAATGGAGGAAAAGAAAGGGATGGAGGATAAAGTAAGTGGATGGAGGAAGAAATAAGTGGATGGAGGAAGAAATAAGTGGATGGAGGAAGAATATGAAGTAAGTGGATGGAGGAAGAAATAAGTGGATGGAGGAAGAATATGAAGTAAGTGGATGGAGGAAGAAATAAGTGGATGGAGGAAGAATATGAAGTAAGTGGATGGAGGAAGAAATAAGTGGATGGAGGAAGAAATAAGTGGATGGAGGAAGAATATGAAGTAAGTGGATGGAGGAAGAAATAAGTGGATGGAGGAAGAATATGAAGTAAGTGGATGGAGGAAGAAATAAGTGGATGGAGGAAGAATATGAAGTAAGTGGATGGAGGAAGAAATAAGTGGATGGAGGAAAAAATAAAGAAATGGAAGAAAAAATAAAACATCTCTCTTATAATGATGTAACAAAAATTATGACACAACTAATACAATGAAAAAAAAAAAAAAAAAAAAAAAAAATTGAATGGAAGAAAAAAAAATATTGAATGGAAAAAAAAATATATTGAATGGAAGAAAAAAAAAAAGTCTATTATAATGATGTGACAAAAAAATTATGACAACTAAATCAATGAAAAAAAAAAAAAAAAAAAAAATATTGAATGGAAGAAAAAAAATATACGACTAAAAAATAACTAAAAAAGAAAAATATATATAAAAATCTGTTGGTTGACCTGGTGGTAGTTGAGTTGCATTCCGAGTGCCACTACAAGGTACTCATATTCAATGTGTTGTCCGTCCTCTGTCATCACTGTGTTGTTGTCTGGTTCAAAACTCACTGCACGCTGCTTGATCCAGTCTGCTTTCTTGGGTAACACCTGCAATATCAACAACAATAATAATAATAATAACAACAATAACAACAACAACTATAACTACAATAATAATAACAATAACAACAACAACAACTACAACTATAACTACAATAACAATAACAACACCTACAACAACAACAATAATAACAATAACAACAACAATAACAATAATAATAACAACAACAATAACAACACACACACACACCAAACGTCATACAAAATGTAAAGGTTTCCCTTCGTCCACCTACAACAACAATAACAATAATAATAACAACAACATCATCACACACACACACACACACGCCAAATGTTATCATAAATGTAAAGGTTTTTCTTCGTCCACCTACAACAATAACAACACACACACACGCCAAATGTTATCAAAAATGTAAATGTTTCTCTTTGTCCACCTGCATCAACAATAACAACAACAACACACACACACACAGGGTTCCTTAATTAATACAGAAAAAAGAAAAGAAAAAATATTACTAACCTGACTCATTGGCTTTCCAGAATCCTCCAGTTTTTTCATCCCACCACCAACCAAGGTCCACATGGGTTGGTAATAATGCATCTAGGGAAAATTGGTAATACTGTAATGCATCTGGAGAAAAATTTAAGGGGGTGCGGGAATAGGGGGACAAGCTTGGGGAGATTTTGGGGGGTGCAGGAGTAAGGGGACAGGCTTGGGGGGGTTTTGGGGGGTGCGGGAGTAGGGGACAGGCTTTCTACCCACCCCAAGGCTGTCCCCCTATTCCCGCACCCCCCCAGTCCCCCCCCAAGCCTGTCCCCTACTCCCGCACCCCCTTAAAATCAACTAAGAAAAAGTGTTATTATTATACACACAAACATTACAAACAGTTCAATACACACATCCACACACCTTCATTACAAACAATACAATACACACCTTATAAAATCAACTAAACATTATTGTAACATTATCCAAAACTTACATCAGCTGGTTCAATTATACACACATTCATTACAAACATTAAAAACAGTACAAAACACATCCACAACATCAACAACACATTATCGTAACACACATTCATTACAAATATTACAATACACACATCCATAACATCAACTACACATTATAGTAACATTATCCAAAACTTAAATCAGCTGGTTTAATTACAGCGACATTTCCAAACATTACAAAACACATCCATAACATCCAAACATTACAAATATTACAATACAAACATCCATAACAACCAAACATTACAAACAGTACAATACACACATCCATAACATCCAAACATTACAATACACACATCCATAATATCCAAACATTACAATACACACATCCATAACATCCAAACAGTACAATACACACATTCATAACATCAACAAAACATTATCCAAAACTTACATCAGCTGGTTCAATGACAGCAACATTTCCTTGGCCGAGTTTAGAGGCAAACTTTGCAGCGGTGGCACAACCCCCAGCACCTCCACCAACCACCACCAGGCGATAACTATAGGTGAAGATAATATTATAATGTATTAGTAGTGTACAATCATGGCATGTAGTCCTTGAACAGACTTCCCCTTACACACAGAGAGAGAGAGAGAGAAAAAAAAAAAAAAAAAAAAAAAAAAAAAAAAAAAAACTAATAATAATAATAATAATTTAAAAAACCCTGGTCAAGGACTATGTGCCGTGACTGTGCAAATTGTTAACTTTCCTCGTGTGTTTCCTAACTTTGCGTACTTAATTAATTATGAGTATACCATTACCAAGTCATCGTACAGATTACTCAACGAATTAATATAATATATATAAATATATATATAAACATAATATAAATAAATTAATATAAATATAAATATAATATAATATAAATATAAATATAAAATAATATAAATAAATATAAATATAATATAATATAAATAAATATAATATAAATATAATCTATATACTGTATAATTATATATCTAAATAAATATAATATAAATAAATATAAATATAATCTATACACAGTATATATATATATATATATATATATCTCAATAAATATTTTTATTTTTTTATTTTTTATTTCACTGGATATTTCAACTTTGCAATGTAAAGATATATGTGAACTCTCTCTCTCTCTCTCTCTCTCTCTCTCTCTCTCTCTCTCTCTCTCTCTCTCTCTCTCTTTCTCTCTCACACACCATTATTTAATAATAAATAAACTAAATAAACTAAATAAAATAATAAATAAAGTAAATAAAAAGTTAATATATTTACTTTTACCTTTTCTGTGCTTTACATGACGTAGAGAAGGCACTATTCCTTAGTGCCAAGGTGGTTGTACCGCGGTGTAGGAATGTACGAGTTGACGGTAACATTTTGGCCATCATCTGAAAAATATTTAATAATTACTTGATGAAAAAATACAGTATATATTTAATAATTATTTGATGATAATGGAAGACTACCTTAGGCCCGCTGGAAATTAATTAAGGGGGTGCGGGAATAGGGGACAGGCTTAGGGGGGGTGCAGGGGGGTGCTAGGGTTCAGGGGGGTTTTGGGGGGTGCGGGAGTAGGGGGACAGGCTTGGGGGGGGGGGTTTAGTAATATTTAATTAATTAATATGTCTCAGAATTAGGACTAACCTATGTAATATTTAATTAATTAATATGCCTCAGAATTAGGCCTAACCTATGTAATATTTAATTAATTATTATGTCTCAGAATTAGGCCTAACCTATGTAATATTTAATTCATTATTATGTCTCAGAATTAGGCCTAAGTAATTAAGGGGGTGCGGGAATAGGGGGACAGGCTTGGGGGGGGGTCGGGGTGGTTTTGGGGGGTGCAGGAGTAGTGGGACAGGCTTGGGGGGGTTAGGGGGGTGCAGGAATATGGGACAGGCTTTCTGTTTAGGTTGAACATTGAAATAGACCTAACCTACATATTATTATAAAATATTAATTAATAATTTTCACTGGTAAATTTACAGAAGAACTGGGTTCACTATATTGTGTATTTTAGTATCATTACCCACTATTTTGGACCATTCTAAAACACGTTTATTCTATTGTGTTTCTTTCGGAGATGCCCCGTTTTCGAGATATGCCCCGTTTTACAAACATAATTTGGAAATTAGTCTGACCTAACCTGACCTGACCTAACCTAACCTAGACAACATCAGACTACTGGGACCTAACCTGGGCAAACTACCGGGACCTAACCTGGGCAAACTACCGGGATATAACCAGTGTAAACTATCATAAAGTGACTGGGGCAAATTCCCAGGACAGAGATGGATGTGGTAACACTGCGCGATCCTAGCCAAAAACCCAGTTATTCTGTAATAATACCTTTTCACTGCCTGACTAAGTAATTAAGGGGGTGCGGGAGTAGGGGACAGGCTTGGGGGGTGCGGGGGGTGCGGGAATAAGGGACAGGCTTGAGGGGGGGGGAGGGTAGAAAGCCTGTCCCCTATTCCCACACCACCCTAACCCCCTACTCCTGCAACCCCCAAAACCTCCCCAAGCCTGTCCCCTACTTCCGCACCCCCCCCCCCCACCAAGTCTGTCCCCCCATTCCCGCACCCCCTTAAATTGTACGATGGGTCTGTTGTTGGTTGTCTATGGAGCCATCGTACCAGTTCAATGTCATCGTACACACCACCAATGTTCTTGAATACGACCTTACCATATTGCATCATTGGTTGTATCATTACTTTAATAGAATAGAAAATAATTATCTTACAAAAAAGTTATTTATTAATTGTCTTACCACCAGCATTCCTAGGCAGAAAAAAAATGGACGTACGTAACTTCACTAATAACTCCTTTCAATAACAGCTGTGCTTGAACCTGCTGCTTGCTGGACTGAATGTGGAATGAGTGGATATACCTGCTTGCTAGACTGACAGTGGAATAATAATGTGGATATACCTTCTGCTGTGCTTGAACCTGCTCCTGTTAGACTGAATGTGAGTGGATATCTGCTTGCTTGACTGAATGTGGATGCCTGCTGTGCTTTAACCTGCTCCTGCTAGACTGACTGTGTGTGGATACCTGCTTGCTAGACTGAATGTGGATATACCTTCTGTGCTTGAACCTGCTCCTGCTTGACTGAATGTGGATACCTGCTGTGCTTGAACCTGCTGCTTGCTAGACTGATTGAATGTGTGTGGATACCTGCTTGCTAGACTGAATGTGTATATACCTGCTTGCTAACTTGGACTGACTGTGGTTACCTGCTGTGCTTGAACCTGCTGCTGCTGCTAGACTGACTGACTGTGTATACCTGCTGGTCCTTCTGCTGTTGATGTGTCAGTGTGTAAACCCACCCCTGTTGAATACACTTATCATCATCATGAAGGTCACCTCTCTCCCATCTTCTTCTCTACTCCCTCCCTCGGCCCCTCCCTCTATTATATCACGTAGGCTACTCCCACCCCCACCCCCTAACCCACAGGCAACTGCAACTCTCTCTCTCTCTAAAATGGAAGGCTCTGCCAGGCTGCCAGCCTAGTCACTATTCCACGAAACAAGCTCCATTCTTCTCTTATTTCTTAGGTGGTGTTTCGTGGCAATATTTGAAGGACTCGTATATCTTCAAATCACTATCACCCAGTCATGGGTGATAGTGGTGGACCAGGGTCCAAGGAGTGTTGGAGAGCTACTGAACAAAGTTCGAAAAAGTGAGTATTCCAAACCTCTCTCAACGTTGAGAATGGTTTGGAGAATTCACTTGTTGGAACTCTGTTTAGTGGCTCTCCAACACTCCCTGGACCCTGGTCCACCACTATCACCCATGACTTTACAGAGTCCCTTGACCTAATCAGCTACTTATATACGTAATGGATGACTCAAACACCGCAGTGGTCCCTTTATAGCCAACCTTGATTAACTTGTCCATTTGTCTCGATTGTCTGGTTCAATATCTGTCATCATACTTAAGTCAGCGCTGTAATTTATCTTTCCTTCTCTCTCTTCTTCAACCCTTCCCATTCTTTTTCCAACCCTTCCCATTCTTTTTCCAACCCTTCCCATTCTGTTTTCAACCTTCCCATTCTTTTTTCAACCCTTCCCATTTTTTTTCCAACCGTCCCATTCTCCCTTTAACCCTTCCCATTCTTTTTTCAACCTTACCCATTGTTTTTCCAACCTTCCCATTCTCCTTTCAACCCTTTCCATTCTTTTTCCAACCCTCCCATTCTTTTTTCAACCCTTCCCATTCTCCCTCCAACCTTCCCATTCTTTTTTTTTCAACCCTTCCCATTCTTTTTTCAACCCTTCCCATTCTTTTTTTCAGACCTTCCCATTCTTTTTCCAACCCTTCCCATTCTCTTGGCTAATACCTTCCCATTCTCCTTCTTTTTAACAGAAGAAGAATAGGAACAAGATAGACAATATTAAATTTCCGAAATTTTTGACTTACACACTTAATTGACACCCAAATTATTATGAAACAGCAGGACAATTCCGAGGGTATAATTAATGATATTTTAATTTGCTTTCACACTACGAGGTCATATGAATCAAATTACACTTGCATAATTCATAATAAGCTAATAATAATAACACTGAAATAATGATGGTATCGATTTTTTTTTATATTATTATTATTATACACGAATATTTATCACCCACAAATAGCTAATAATTAATGAATACTCCAATTGCACGTATCTTATGGAGTCTTATATATTATTATTATTATTATTATTATTATTATTTTAAAAGTATTATTTATTCATATTATATTGAGAGTTGTGAATGTAAACAAAGCCCCGTTGAAAAGGCATCAAACAAAAATTATTATTATTATTATTATTGTAAGAAAAAAAGAAGATTCCCCAGCAGCAAATAGATAGTAGGTATTCTTTTATAGCTTCGTATTTCTATTCTTGTGTGTTTTGGTAGTGTGTGTGTATAAGGATTAATAAAATAAGGTAAATATTGAATGAATTACCGTTATTGGGTACGGTTTTTCTACCTTCATTACCCACTAATTTAGACCATTCTAAGACTATTTTCTTCTATGGCATTTTGAAATTAGCCTGACCTTACCTGACCTGACCTAACCTAACCTAGACCGCATCAGACTACCGGGACCTAACCTGGGCAAACTACCGGGAAATAATCGTGATAAAGTACAATAAATGACTGGTGCAAAATACAGGGGACCCAACCGGATCTGGCAACACTGCTGCAAAACGGTAATTCTTTCAATAAATACCTAAAATAACCTTCAAAATAACCTCAGTTTGTCCCTCCACTACAGAAATAAGGTTAAGTCGTATCTTAAAACTGAAATATCTAACAAAGAATACATTTCCACTAGATAATTCCACTGAGTATTGATAAAGGTAACCAAACCCTACCTAACCCAACCTAACCTAACCTAACCTGTAGCTCGCCGGCACAGATAATACCAATATTAGTCCAATTAAATGGTAAAGGTACAGAAGTGGACCTTACTGTATAATAGATATTTTACGGGGCATTTGAGGAAGAAAAACCATAGAAGAAAAGTGTCTTAGAATGGTTCAAAATAGTGGGTAATGACAGAAAAATATCTAATATACAGTAAGGTCCACTTCTGTACTAAAACCAATTAAATTCAGTAAGTAATGAGTGATGGAAGTGAAGATGGCGGAATATGACTAATAAAACAGAAGTATAAAAAAACAGTATTATCTCCATCATTGGCACTCTTCGTATCATCTAACTTAGCATTGTTGTATTGGGATTAAGGGGGTGCGGGAATAGGGGGACAGGCTGTGGGGGGGGGGGAGTTAGGGGGGTGCGGGAGTAGGGGACAGGCTTTCTACCCCCCCCCCCCCCCGCACAAGCCAGCCTGTCCACCTGTTCCCGCACCCCCAAGCCTGTCCCCCTATTCCCGCACCCCCAAGCCTGTCCCCCTATTCCCGCACCCCCCAAGCCTGTCCCCCTATTCCCACACCCCCCAAACTCCCCCCCCCAAAGCCTGTCCCCTACTCCCACACCCCCTTAATAAAAAAAATAACCTTCATTTCAGAAAGTATTGAGTAATGGAAGTGAAGATGGCACAACAAGACCAACAAAACAGAAGCAGTACAAAAGTGAATGATGATGATGAGTCAACAGTATCTTCTCCATCACTAGTACTTGTATCATCCATTATAGACCAACACCATAATAACCTTCAGCAAATACAATCAAAGTTGAAAGAACTCTTGTAAGTATTTATATTACAGTGTGTACGGTAAATATTGAAAGAATTACCGTTATTGTGTACGGTTTTCTACCTTTATTACCCACTTATTTAGACCATTCTAAGACTATTTTCCTCTGTGGCATTTCCTCCGCAAATGCCCCATTTCCATATCCAAATGGGGCATTTTGAAATTAGCCTGACCTTACCTAACCTAACCTAACCTAGACCGCATCAGACTACCGGGACCTAACCTGGGCAAACTACCGGGAAATAACTGTGGTAAAGTACAGGAAATGACCGGGGCAAAATACTGGGACCTAGCTGGATCTGGTAACGCTGCTACAAAACGGTAATTCTTTCAATAAATACCGTGTGTACAACATACAGTAATCAATAGATAAAGAATACTGGTATATAATTATGTTTACCTGATAATAGATGGACACTTTGGGCCATATTCAAGAACATTCGTGGTGCATACGATGGCTCCATATAAAAGCAATAGAGCCGTCGTACCGGTACCACGCCATCGTCAAAACCATGGATGTTTTTTTATATGGCCAAATGAGTATTCTTTTATATGGCCAGATGAGAGTTGAGTAATAACAGTAATAATGTTGCTATGTTCTTTTATATGGCCAGATGAGTATTCTTTTTTATGGCCAAATGAGTGTTGAGTAATAACAGTAATACAGTTGTTATTTTCTTGCATATGGCCAAATGAATGTTTTTGCATATGGCCAGATGAGTGTTGAGTAATAACAGTAATACAGTTGTTATGTTTGATTCACAGGCAGCATCAGGTTGTGTTGAGAGAAGGACTACACAGTGAGAATGAAAGGTTTAAGGAAGCAGAGACAACTTTCAATTTACCTGCATTGGTGAGTAATTTAATTAAGGGGGTGCGGGAATAGTGGGACAGGCTTGGGGTGGGGGTTAGGGGGGTGTGGAAGTAGGAGACAGGAGTGGGGGGGTTTTGGGGGGTGCAGGAGTAGGGGACAGGCTTGGGGTAGGGGTTAGGGGGGTGCGGGAATAGGGGGACAGGTTTGGGGGGGTTTTAGGGGGTGCGGGAGTAGGGGGACAGGCTTGGGGTGGGTTTAAGGAGGTGCGGGAGTAGGGGGACAGGCTTGGGGTGGGTTTAAGGAGGTGCGGGAGTAGGGGGACAGGTTTGGGGTGGGGGTTAGGGGGGTGCGGGAGTAGGGGACAGGCTTGGGATAGGGGTTAAGGGGGTGCGGGAGTAGGGGGACAGGCTTGGGGTGGGTGTAGGGGGGTGCGGAAGTAGGGGACAGGCTTGGGGGGGTTTTGGGGGGTGCGGGAGTAGGGGGACAGGTTTGGGGTGGGGGTTAGGGGGGTGCGGGAATAGGGGGACAGGCTTGGGGTGGGTGTAGGGGGGTGCGGGAGTAGGGGACAGGCTTGGGGGGGTTTTGGGGGGTGCAGGAGTAGGGGGACAGGCTTGGGGTGGGTTTAAGGAGGTGCGAGAGTAGGGGGACAGGTTTGGGGTGGGTTTTGGGGTGTGCGGGAGTAGGGGGACAGGCTTGGGGTGGGTTTAAGGAGGTGCTGGAGTATGGGACAGGCGTGGGGGGGTTTTGGGGGGTGCGGGAGTAGGGGGACAGGCTTGGGGGGTGCAGGAGTAGGGGGACAGGTTTGGGGTGGGGGTTAGGGGGGTGCAGGAGTAGGGGACAGGCTTGGGGGGGTTTTGGGGGGTGCGGGACATATAAATATATTGGAGTGTTTCATGTTTCTTTTTAGTTTCAGGAAGTTGGAAAATACAACCACAAACTAAGCCACTTGAAGGCCGAGATGACCTCCATTACTGAACGCAC
The DNA here is from genome assembly GCA_033782935.1 of Petrolisthes cinctipes. Lineage (NCBI taxonomy): Eukaryota > Metazoa > Arthropoda > Malacostraca > Decapoda > Porcellanidae > Petrolisthes > Petrolisthes cinctipes. Next base: position 105,889 of record JAWQEG010002030.1, read on the forward strand.
CGCTAGACTTAAGGTAAAGGATTACTACACTCTGTTTAAAATTTGTGTTCCACTGGCCTCTATCTATCTATCTATCTCTATTTCTATCTATCTATCTATTTCTATCTATCTATCTATCTCTATTTCTATCTATCTATTTCTATCTATCTCTATTTCTATCTATCTATCTATCTATCTCTATCTATCTATCTATCTCTATCTATCTATCTATCTATCTCTATTTCTATCTATCTATCTATTTCTATCTATCTCTATTTCAATCTATCTATCTCTATCTATCTATCTATCTATCTATCTAAGCATAAGAGGCCAGTGGAACACAAATTTTGAACAGAGTATACATGCTAACTTCCTGCCATATTTTATTTTCCTGCATAAGCAAAATATCTCTGGGATTCCTGAGGCCAGCGAGTTGTATTAATGATATTTCAGTGAAGGTATATTAAGAGGGTGCAGGAATAGGGGGACAGGCTTTGAGGGGTGCGGGAGTAGGGGGACAGGCTTGAGGGGGGTTTAGGGGGGTGCGGGAGTAGGGGGACAGGCTTGGGGGGGCGGGTTAGGGGTTCGCGGGAATAGGGGACAGGCTTTCTACCCACCCCAAGCCTGTCCCCCTACTCCCGCACCCCCCAAGCCAGTCCCCTTACTCCCGCACCCCCCAAGCCAGTCCCCTTACTCCCGCACCCCCCAAACAAACCCCCCCAAGCCTGTCCCCCTACTCCCGCACCCCCTTAATGTCATTGTAGCAGGATATAAACATGTGCAGTAATATCTCCTTAGTAATTTGAATGTATGTATGTGTTTGCAATTAAGTAGCAGGATATAAACATGTGCAGTAATATCTCCCTAGTAATTTGAATGTATGTGTTTGTAATTAATTAGCAGGATATAAACATGAGCAGTAATATCTAACTAGTAATTTGAATGTATGTGTTTGTAATTAAGTAGCAGGATATAAACATGTACAGTAATATCTCCCTAGTAATTTGAATGTATGTATGTGTTTGTACAGCGTCGGGCCAGCAGACTACAACAGCAACAACAACAGAAGGCTTTGGACAAGGAACAACAGAGAGCTCGTCTGGCTGACCAAGAGAAGCACCTCATTGCCAGACCTACATGGGACACTCACAATCAGCCGTCGTAGCCAACACCTCGAGGCTATGATGCATTTTTTGTAGGCTATTCTATGATGCATTTTTTGTAGGCTATTCTTTTTTTTGGGCTATTCAATTTTGTATTATTTGTAGGCTATTCTATGATGCATTTTTTTTTTTGTAGGCTATTCTATGATGCATTTTTTTTTGTAGGCTATTCTATGATGCATTTTTTGTAGGCTATTGTATTTTGTAGGCTATTCTATGATGCATTTTTTGTAGGCTATTCTATGATGCATTTTGTGTAGGCTATTCTATGATGCATTTTTTTGTAGGCTATTCTATGATGCATTTTTTGTAGGCTATTCTATGATGCATTTTTTTTGTTTTTTATTCTGCCAAAAATGAATCGACTCTCTCTCTTCTAAGTACTATATATAATATGAACTTAAATATATAATATACATGTTTTGCTTACATTTTTTTCAGTGTTTATATAAGTTACAGACAAGTTCCTAATTGTGTAGCTACATTTGTGGTGTATTGGAATGAAATTTGTCATAGATTGCATACATACGTTTCCTAAATAAGCCAATAAATGTAATGAAAGAGCCACTCTATTTTTGCCAGCTTAAAATAATGAAGTAAGTTCATTTTATAAGTTGCTACACAGACATAGAGTAAAGAGGAGTAGCACTTTCCTATAACATAGTACAAGTTATATGCTGTGTATGGCCTAGATTTTCTTCTATCTATCTTTAGCTCCTACGCCTCGCTCCCCTCCGGGAACTCCCACCAAGGGGGGGGCCATGGCAGAAGAGTCTCTAGTTTTCCTTGTTCCAACACTCCCTCCTTACTTGCTCCATCCCCCCCTCACACTTTTCTCTCTCACATACTTATAAACTTGTAGTACAGTACCTGTGTAAACAAGTATAAATATACCGTACATATATATCTTTATAACTGTTATGATAAGATTCTCATTCTACAATTGTTAGTGTAGTTATATATCTTTTGAACATATTGTTACTTACTCTTTTTCTTTTTTTTTTTATATAGAATTATACCTGGCAAATATTTTCTTAATTTAGATATAGCGGAAGTTACTACAAATATATATACTTACCTAATTGGGTACAACAAAAGTCAAAGAAAACAGTATTATTCCTGTAATTTCCATAGAGTTTAAAAACAAATGAGGTTTGTATTGTGCAAATGAATGGTAGGTTCAATTCTTGCAGGAATTGCATTATATTGAACCCTTTGTCTGTCGGCTAGAAGTGACGAGTTCCGAGGAAGTTGGACACGTGTATTTACGGTATGAGTGGTTCCGGGAAATTCTTTAATTGTAGTTGTTAAATTCACATAATCAAACCTGAAAATTGCATAATGGTAATTTTGGCTTATACACTTAATTAAAAGTTTATCCGGTTTTAATGTTTCACCTCAGATTATTACAGATGAGGTGCTTGTGTTTAGATATTTAATACAGCAAGAAAACACAGGAACAGTATCTTTTGTAATCAAAGTTTACTTGGGTGAGTAAAATATCTTATTGAACTATACAGTAAGTCTTATAAGTTACTAACCTGATATAAAATGTTGATTTTTCTCCAAACAATTTCAAACCTTTTATTTTGGTAAGCATAGTCAACTGTACAATCTTTTGTGCCTATGTATATACTGTACTGTAAGAGTAAGTAAGTATACTGTCATATAACATTTACATAATTATATAATGTTAGATAATATTTGTATATTACTGTTAACCAAAACTGTTTATTAAAATAAACTTTTAGATTCACTTTAAAGTTATTTCAATGGGTTTACATGCATATAAGATTGAAGACCCACTGATAAATCTTTTAAGAGGGAAAGTATTGGTAATGAATGGTTGGAAGTTTGTGGTTAGAATGTTGACTTTCATTATGTGGTATAGACACTGTAAAGTTGGAAGGAGGTGCATGAAGTGTACCAGAAATAACCTGATTGGTCACAGAGGGAACAGACATTTCCTGACCATCAGACTGTGACGTGGAAATAACTTGACTTGCAACTGGAGATATTGATTGTGATGATGATGATGTTGACTGAGGGACTGTAAGCACCTGCTGACTTGATGGAGGGGAAATAGAGAACTGTGTAGTGGTGTGCCCAGGAAGAGTAACTGAATCTTGAATAACAATCATCTGTTGGACTGGAATGAGAGACGACGCTACCGACTGTTGCACCAGAGAACTACCACCATGATCAAACTCAGAATGTTGTTGTTGTTGTTGAGGCTCGTGTTGTGTTGTTGTTGTTGTTGTTGTTGTTGGTGGTGGTGGTGGCGGTAGAGGTGGGTCATGGTGGTGTTGGTGGTGTTGATGGTGGTGTAGTTCTGAGGTGGTGATGGTGTTGTTGACTATGGGAGATGCTGAGACAACAATACTTGACATAGAGCCTACAACCATAGTGTCTGCTGTTACCATGTGTGGACCCAACCCACTCTGTAAGATCTCTGGAGTGAGTGTGGTGATGTGTGGACCCTGTAAACAAGTTGTATTAAATCATTAGTTATAACAATAATGGGGTTGCGGGAATAGGGGGACAGGCTTGGGGGGGGGGGTTAGGTGGGTGCGGGCATAGGGGGACAGGCTTGGGGGGGGGTTAGGGGTGTGTGGGCATAGGGGGGGTAGGGGACAGGCATGGGGGGGTTTAATGGGGTGCGGGGGGTTTTGAGGGGTGCGGGAGTAGGGGGACAGGCTTGTGGGGGTTTAGGGGGGTGCGGGGGGTTTTGAGGGGGTGCGGGAGTAGGGGGACAGGCTTGGGGGGGGGGTTAGGGGGTTGCGGGAATAAGATGACAGGCTTGGGGGGTGCGGGAATAGGGGACAGGCTTTCTACCCACCCCAAGCCTGTCCCCCTATTCCCCCCCCCCCCTCCCCAAGCCTGTCCCCTATTCCCGCACCCCCTTAAGTATATCAGTTCCGTAGCCTCTTTGGTAATGCAATAGAAAATTTTAATATTATTCTGTCATGGCCATTCTCTCCTTCACTTTGGAGGAATTGAAGAAGTGAGTGATTGCTTGATACTTTGTTAGATTGTAATATAAAGTGAGTGCAAAGAAAATTGTGTCATAATATATAATAGTAAAATATAAGTGTTTTCATCATGATTCACAAGTTATATTATTTTACTCTTTGGATAAAATAGTGATGTAAATAATGGCACTCATTGTAAAGTACACTCGCAATCCAAAATTTGTATCCAGGTCTTGTTGAAGTTTCGAATCATTTGACATACTAGTGAACCAATTACAACGCTTCTTATCCTGTTTCATATTTGTATCCAGGTCTTGTTGAAGTTTGGAATCATTTGACATACAGTACTAGTGAACCAATTACGATGCTTATCCTGTTTCATATTTGCTTGAGCTCGCTTAATAAACTTGATCAGGCTATTCGAAGCAAGCCTGGATACATATTTTGGACTGCGAGTGTACATAAAGACAATGAAATGGATGAAATGGAAAGGTGGACATAAATAATACCAACCGAATATATCTCAGGTCCAGAGAGTTGATGAACGTCAATACTTGTTCCGTCAGTGTTGTTGTCTGAGGTGACCTGGGATAACCTGGAACTGATATTGGCTTGTTGTTGTCGTTGTTGTTGTTGTTGTTGTGTTATGTTGGCACCTTCACTACCACTCATATGTTCAAGTAGTAAGTTTTTATCAGCCTTTGAGGTGAGGATTCCATGGCTGCTCATATGTCTTTTAACCTGGTTTGGAGAAGGAAGAAAATGTTAAAGTAATTTTGTTTAAACTATGCAACAAAAGTACAGCCACATCTAATATAAAGTTTATCAATTGCAAGTGTTCAGTTGGACACATGAATGGGTGGTACAGCCCAAGTGAAAGATGGTCCATTTCTGCCAATATCAAGTTCCTTATTAGTGCCAAATAGGAGACATCAGGGGCAGAAGTCATTATTGAGGATGGTAATAACAAGCAAGTACCTGATAATAGACACTGGTTAGGTTAGGTTAGGTTGGTAATTAGGAGGGGCAGAAGTCAGTATTGAGGATGGTAATAAAAAGCAACTACCTGATAATAGACACTGGTTAGGTTAGGTTAGGTTAGGTGGGTTGGGTTGGGTTGGGTTAGGTTAGGTTGGTAATTAGGAGGGGCAGAAATCAGTATTGATGATGGTAATAAAAAGCAACTACCTGATAATAGACACTGGTTAGGTTAGGTTAGGTTAGGTTAGGTTAGGTTGGTTAAATTAGGTTAGGTTAGGTTGGTAATTAGGAGGGGCAGCAGTCAGTATTGAGGATGATAATAAAAAGCAACTACCTGATAATAGACACTGGTTACTCAAATGGGACAATTAAGTATCTTTCACCTGGGCTGTACCACCCATTCATGTGTCCAACTGTACATTAAAGAAGCTTGTTTCGTGGCATAGTTAGGAGGAATCAGAAGCCTCCAATTTTCATACACGTATACTGAGGCCTTAAATAATCTCTCACACTCCTTGCGTTAATTAATACATACATACATACATACATACCTTCATGTGTCCAACTGTACAGCCACAATCAAATATCCACTAACACTTTCCTTCCATCATAGTAAATATCTTGGTAATAAAGAACAACACGTGTATGATTTTGCAGCACCTCATTATAATAATTGAGGGGGTTGAGTTGACATAAGGTGTTGTTGTATGTTTATATTTTGATATGATACTGATTTATTTGTACGATGGAAGGAATGTGTCGGTGGTTATTTGACCGCGGCTGTACAACATCATAATATAAATACATACAACAGTTTTCACTTGCCTTGTATTTGCTGGGGAAGAGTCGACCACACACCCTACAGGGATATCGTTTGGGGTCGCGTATACCCATGTGGACCCCTCGGACATGACGGTACAGGTCACTACGCATGATGAACTTACGACCACAATCATCACACGCGAACTGAGACTTGTGGTGTTTCTTACGCATGTGGTACCTGATGGATACCGAGTTAATTAAGGGGGTGCGGGAATAGGGGGACAGGCTTGGGGGGGGGGAGGTTAGGGGGGTGCGGGAATAGGTGGACAGGCTTCGGGGGGGGGGGGGGTTTAGGGGGGTGCGGGAATAGGGGGACAGGCTTGGGGGGTGCGGGAATAGGTGAACAGGCTTGGGGGGGGGTTAGGGGGGTGAGGGAATAGGGGGACAGGCTTGGGGTGTGTGGGAATAGGGGACACGTTTTCTACCCCCCCCAAGCCTGTCCCCCTATTCCCACACCCCTCAACCCCCCCCCCCCCAAGCCTGTCCCCTACTCCCGCACCCCATTAAGGGGAGGGGTACAGTTTGGAGATAATGATTCCTCCAAACTATTCCAAGCAACAACAGAACACCATTATTTTTGTTCTTCTGGTCCTGTTTCCTGGCACACTTTGGAGGAATCAAGGCACTCCAATGTACCATATAAGTATACTCTCCCTTTAATAGTAGTTAGGGTTTACTTATGATTATTGTAAGTAGTCACAATTATTCTTTCCTAAATGTACAACAAATTGGTAAATATTCTAATGCATGGTGGGTGTTGCATACTACATAATTATACAGTTGGCAAAAATAGTATTGGAAGTCCCCTATAGATAGTTATAGTTAAATTCAATGTAAGGTTGGTTCTAATATTTTTTGTGCAGACTGTACAGCCACAATCAAATATCCACCGACACTTTTCTCCCATTGTAGTAAATATCTTGGTAATAAATAACAACACGTGTATGATTTTGCAGCACCTCATCATAATAATTGAGGGGGTTGAGTTGACATAAGGTGTTGTTGTATAATTATATTTAACTATGATACTGATTTATTTGCACGATGGAAGGAAAGTGTCGGTGGTTATTTGATTGTGGCTGTACCTACAATTTACAGCCTAGTGCCCTACAAAAAAAAAAAAAAAAAAAAAAAAAAAAAAAAAAAAAAAAAAAAAAAATGGCTATATGCATTACCTGTATTTAAAGCTGACATGAAACTGTTCACCACATTCATTACATTCATAATTGTAAGTGTTGTTATGCATCTCATTAATGTGATGGTTGAGGAGTCCCGGTGTGGCAAACCTCTTCCCACACCTCTCACATTCGTGTTTCCGTTCGCCGTGGATGTTTCTCACGTGGTTACGCAGACTGGAGCGGTCCGAGAATTTCCCTCCGCACAATTCACATACAACCTATACAAAGGAAAACATACATGAGTAGAATTAAAACTTAGTGAGAATAGTTACAGCCATGGTACTGTAATTAAACCTCATACATCTTTTAGACTCTGAGAATTTCCCTCTGCACAATTCACATACAACCTACAAAAGAATAAACTGTATGAGTATAATTTAAACTCGTATATTTTTTAGACAACTTAGTGAGAAAAGTTACAGCCATGGTAATTAAAACTTGTATATTTTTTAGCCACTTAGTGAGATAGATAGATAGATAGATAGTGAGAATAGTTACAGCCATGACACTGTAATTAAAATTCGTACATCTTTTAGACCACTTAGTGATAATTAAAACTTGTATATATTTTAGACCACTTAATGAGAAAAGTTACAGCCATGATAATTAAAACTTGTATAATTTTTAGACCACTTTAGTATTAGTATTACCTCCCTTTTAAAGTTTGATTAATACATACAGTAATTACATATATAAAAAGTGAACAATACAGTAATTACATATAAAATAAACAATACTATATTTGAATGATATTTAATTACCACTTCTATCTGTCCAATTCCGTGTTCTCTGGCCAGATGGTTTTTCATGTTATACCCTGAGCCAAAAGTACGACCACAGTAACTACACAACTGTTGGTCAGCTGTGCCAATACTGTGAACCAACCTCTTGTGTGAAACTACACGACCACGCACCAGAAACCTGAAAAGTGTAATGGAAAAATATTAAAAGTGTAATAGAAAAATATTAAAAGTGTAATGGAAAAATATTAAAAGTGTAATAGAAAAATATTAAAAGTGTAATAGAGAAATGGTAAAAGTGTAAATAGAAAAATATTAAAAGTGTAAATAGAAAAATATTAAAAGTGTAAATAGAAAAATATTAAAAGTGTAAATAGAAAAATATTAAAAGTGTAATGGAAAAATAATAAAAGTGTAATGGAAAAAATATTAAAAGTGTAATAGAAAAATATTAAAAGTGTAATAGAAAAATTGTAAAAGTGTAATAGAAAAACAGTAAAAGTGTAATAGAGAAATGGTAAAAGTGTAATAGAGTGTAATAGAATAATACAGATGACTAACTATTATTTCTACAGTAGGTGCCATATTAATTAAGACAGAAACCAAAATAATTATTCCATACTTTACCTTCTTCCACAAATATCACACTCATGTGCACCATTGATAAGAGAAGCTTCCACACATGCTTTCTTGTGGGCAATGAGCAGTTTCTTCTCTGAGAAAACCGAGTCACAAAACTTGCATGGAAATTCGTTGGTTTTTATCTTACACCCTTCCCGAAGCTGATGTTCCACAAACACATTAAGGCCTCGCACAGTCTGTAAAAAGGAGTGAAATTTGTTAGGGGGTGCGGGAATAGGGGGGTTTAAGGGGGTGCGGGAGTAGGGGACAGGCTTGGGGGGGTTTTGGGGGGTGCAGGAGTAGGGGACAGGCTTGGGGGGGGGTTAGTTAGGTTAGGTTAGGTTAGGCAAATTTCAATATGCCTCATTTGAATATGGCCTATCTTGGAAATGGGGTATTTACGGAGGAAATGCCATAGAAGAAAATAGTCTTAGAATGGTTTAAATAAGTGGGTAATGAAGGTAGAAAAACCTTACGCAATAATGGTAATTCTTTCAATATTTACCCAATATAATAATAGTATATATGAGTGGCTGAGTGTTACAACCAGTCGAGCGCCACGCCTACTTAAGCGAGATAATTGCCTTTAAAGTATAGGTAATAATGTCACGCGTAAGGTAAACACGAATAATCTGTTGACCGTTACTTCACTTCATCAACTTGATATGACCACACTATAACATATACTGTGGTATTTCAGACTTCATTAGAGGCCAAATTTTCTTAGCTTTTAACTGATATATGCCAAAAAGTGTTCAGTTCCCTATTAAGAAAGATATTACAGGTATAATATATACGACTGCCATGGAGAATATGTGAAAAGTTTTTCTCGTACTGAAATATAAGATTAAAATGGAGAATTGGTAAATAATAATAAAATATACTATTTCGCTTAAGAAACTACATTTTGTAAGCATTCTATGGGTATAGTTTAGATGTAGGTACGTTATAGAATAACTTTGAAAAGTTGAAAAGAGTGTGGTACTATCACAATTTCTCCGGTCTATCTAGCAGCTTCTAGCCTCTCTGCCAGGCGCCTGCCTCCAGGTGGGATGGGGCCGGTAGCTGCCAAACGTACGATTCAACATATTACTTTTAACAGCGAGAGTTCTAAATAGTAGTTGATTTTGTATCTGAGTTTGCTAGGTTAAACTGTTATGGATGAGTGGTAAGCAGGGGAACTGCTGAGTCATCATGCATCTATTTCTCCACACGGGCAAGAATTACAACAGATTTTTTAATGGATTATAACAATCACACACCGCTCGCTTCTTCATCTGCTTCTGTAGTATGCTTATACAAGGAAATTTATTTATACAAAATAATTATAATCGTCACTGATCTTCTAATCGTTCTTTCGCCATTTGTCTAAAATTGCGAAATTTATGGAGTGACGTCACTATTCTTTCTCTTACCGCCTCGCCTTTCCTCCCTCCCTCCCTCCCTCTTCCACCTGTACCCCGGTCCATCCGTACTCACTCCCCCCCCCCTCTCTCCCACTCCTTCTTAAGTTCCTACCCTCCTCTCTGTCACCCCATCACTGATTCCCTCTATCTTCCTGTCTAAATTCTAATACGTCTCACTATCCATGTCCTTCGCCATTGTTTTTTACACTGAGGTACTGAAAGTAATTGTTACTAAGTCTGAGTCTGTCTTAATGTGTCCTGCTGTGTGTGTGTGTGTTTTGGTATGTGTGTGTGTTGTAATGTTTCCTGTGTTTTGGTATGTGTCCTGTTATGTGTGTGTAATAATAATAATAATAATAATAATAATAATTAACGGTTTATTTACATGGCAGTCAGAGCCTGAAAATTTACAGAGGGGAAGATTACATTAATATTAATTCTAAGATCTATAGGCTACAACTTGGAGACATACTAATCTAGGTGTTTATTTTTCGCACTAAAGTGGGAACAGCACTCTGACGATAGCGGTCAGTGCGAGGGGCTCTTAGCGGCACCAGTTTGTTTTGGTGTCGGGTAGCCCTGGCTGGTGGGGGGGCGTCAGGTGGTAGGAGGTGACGGTGGCGTGGGTTACGTAGCAAGCCTTCCCCGAACTTGCTAAGGGCTTGCTCATACATGGCTGTCAGCCTGGGCAGACTCAGGGTGGTGAGGGCATTATTGTAGCTGGTGTAGACAGGGCCCAGTATGACTCTGCATGCCCTCTTCTGAACCTTCTCAAGCTGTTGTTGTTGCGTTTTGTTCAGAGATGTGTGTGTGTGTGTGTGTGTGTTGTTTCCTTCTGTATTTTGGTATGTGTACTGGTGTGTGTGTGTGTGTGTTGTTTCCTTCTGTATTTTGGTATGTGTACTGGTGTGTGTGTGTGTGTGTGTGTTGTTTCCTTCTGTATTTTGGTATGTGTCCTGGTGTGTGTGAGTGTTTCCTTGTGTGTATTGTTATGTGTCCTGTTTTGTGTGTGTGTGTTTCCTTCTGTGTTTTGTTATGTGTCCTGTTGTATGTGTGTGTGTGTGTTTCCTTCTGTGTTTTGTTATGTTTCCTGGTGTGTGTGTGTGTGTCCTTCTGTGTTTTGTTATGTGTCCTGTTCTATCTATCTATCTATAGCTCCGACGCCTCGCTCCCTCCGGGAACTCCCACCAAGGGGGTGGCCACGGCAGAAGAGTCTCCAGTTTTACCTGTTAACGCACTCCCTCCTCACTTTCTCCATCCCCCCTCACACTTCTCTCTCTCACATACTCTTCCACTCTGTTCTGCCATCTAACCGGAGGTCTGCCTCTCACACCAGGTCCCATAACTTCACTTTCATGGGGTGCTGATGGTATAGAGGTTAGCACACTCGCCTGGCATGCGAGAGATCCCGGGTTCAATTCCTGGGTCAGTGGAATTGTTGGACAATTTTCCCAGCCCCCAATGTCCCTGTTCACCTAGCAGTAAATAGGTACCTGGCTGTAAGAGCAAGGATAACATGCTACCTTGTAAGCTTTGGGAAGACGTGTTGATGGCTAGAGGAAGATGTGTTGATGTGAAAAACTACCCAGCACACACTGGTGAGGGAAGATGTGTTCGTGCAAATTACCCATCACACTTCTCAACTACCCAGCACACACTGGAAAGGGAAGATGTGTTAAAGTAAACTACCCTGCACACTTCTCAACTACTCAGCAACACACTGGTGAGGGCTGGTTCTATCCAGAAATGAGGAATCTGGCATCCTCTACCACACCCTGGCCTGTTCTGTCTGTCTCTTTACTATCTCTCATTCCTTCTGGGTAGCCGACGAGATCGCCCGATTGGGTGGCACAACAAGGAAGACTACAGACGGTGGGAATGTTGGCCCAGGGATACATGCCCGTGAGCCAGCAGTCCCCTCGTCTGCTGCCTTCGAAGAAACAGACCTCACTATCACCCTGACTCCCATTTGGGGGTTCGAGCATCTGCACGGCTTCGGTCAACCAGACTCGGGACTGCTCGGCCAGACAGTCTGGGGAACTACAACAACAACTTCACTTCCATACACCTTCTTTACAAACTCCACACTTTGCATTCTCTCCACATGTCCAAACCACCTCAGTGTATTATGCTTCATTCTCTCAACCGCTCCACACTTCCATACACCTTCTTTATAAACTCCACACTCTGCATTCTCTCTACATGTCCAAACCATCTCAATGTATTACACTTCACTCTCTCAACCACTCCACACTCAATACCAACAGCCTTCTCACTCATACCACACTTCTCATACACACTCATTTCTTTCTCCATCCCACCTAGTAAGTCCACATGCTCCTCTCAAGTAACTCATTTCCACTGCACCTATTCTACATCTCTCATACATATACACACTCATTACTTTCTCCATCCCACCTTGTAAGTCCACATGCTCCTCTCAAGTAACTCATTTCCACAGCACCTATTCTAGACTGATGAGCCCTACTCCCATGTCCATGTCTCTGACGCATGTCAGTATTGGCAGGATTATACTATTTCTCAGTCCCTTTTTCACTTCCATACTCACACTTCTACCCTTCATAATCCTCCTCAGTAATATTATGACCTGCCTGCCCCTCATTGCTCTCTCCCTGATTTCTCCTTCCATGTTTACACAGAACTGTTCCCAGTTACTTGAATTCCCTCACCTCCTCCATCCTCTCACCCCCTAAAGTTATATCACATTCAGTCCCAGTTGGTACAGCCACTCTATAGGGTGTAGCAAAGTCAATTACTCCTGTTTTGGTCCTCTCAAATACCATCACCTCACTCTTACCAACATTCACCTTTAGTTTTCTTTGCTTACACACGGACTGAAACTCATCCACCACCCTCTGTAACTCCCTTTCACTCTCAGCCAGCAGCACAGTGTCATCCGCAAATAAGCTTGCAACCAAGATACTCCATTCAGCCTCAGTTTCGCACCCAGGCCCTCCACCTTTGCCTTCATCTCTCTCATGCACCCTTCCATAAAAATATTGAACAACTATGGTGACATGACACACCCCTGCCTCAATCCTACACTGATATCAAAGTTCTCACTCAAATCACCCTCAACCCTCACACAAGCTTTTGCCTCTCTATAGAAAGCCTCAATCCCCTCCAGCAAGCGCCCACCAACACCGTAATTCCTTAATACATCTGTCATAGCTCTCCTATCAACCCTATCGTATGCCTTCTCCAAATCTATGAAGGCAGCATACACTTCCTACCCTTCCCAATATATTTCTCCACTGTTGATTTTATTGCAAAGATCTGGTTCACACATCCTCTACCCTTTCTGAACCCTCCCTGCTCCTCACTAACTTTATTCCCAGTTACTTCTATCAGTCTCTCAGTAAGAACCTTCCCATACACCTTCCCCGGTACACTAAGAAGGCTTATTCCTCTATAGCTACCACACTCCTCCTTACTCCCCTTCCCCTTGTACAGAGGCACAATTATGACTCTCCTTCAGTTCTCTGGCACCTCTCCCTGTCTCCAAGCCAATATGCATATAAGCAGCATCCACTCCACCACTTCCTCCCCCCCACACCTCAGCATCTCTCCAGTTATTTCATCCACCCCCGGTGCCTTTCCTATTGCTTTCCTGACCTCTTCCCTTCCTAATTCTCCCTGTACATCCTGTCGTCTACCTCCTGCCTCCATCCCCATGCATGTCACCACCGCCTCCCCTCCCGTCCCCCCATTCATCAACCGATCAAAATGCCTATTCCACACTTCTTTCACTTCCTCACTTCTACTCACAGTAACTCCATCCTCTCTCTTCATTCTCACGCTACCAGAATTTCCTTCTCCTCTTTCTCTTTTCACCTCCTTCCAGAATAATTTCTTGTTTTCTCTAAACTTCTCACTCAGCTTCATACCAAATTCCTCATCCACTCTCCTTTTGCTCTCACTCACCGTCCTCTTCACTTTGCTCTTACACTCATTGTATTCCCTCTTTCACCTCCTCTGGCACATTTCTCTGCAGGGTTCTCCTAAAAGCCTTCTTCTTATTCTCTACTGCATCCTTCACTTCTTCAGATCACCATGCACTCCCTTTCTTTCCCCTCTTTTGTCCTTTGTACCCCACCACTTCTGCTGCTGTCTTACACACTAAAGTTTTGAATGTTTCATACACATCATGCACTCCCACTCCCTCCCCTATCCTCATCCTTGCATCCCCCAGCACCTCACCCACCCTCCTCTTATATTCCTCCCTATATTCTGCTTCATCTAATTTCCCACTAGCCACCTCCCTCTTTTTCCTCACCCCTTCATCCCTCCTACCATATTCCCACTTAGCACTAACCTTCATCCTTACCAACAACACAAAATGGTCGGAGCATTGGATAATTTCTCTCACCACTTTTGCATCGACCCTGTGATCTTGTATGAAACTTGGAGGCTTGTGATTCCTCCTGACATGCCACGAAACACGCTCCTTCAATATGGGTGATGTTTCGTGGCAAAATTTGAAGGACTCGCAAACCTCCAATTTTCTGACTACATCACAGGGTCCCTTAACCTTTCATCCACTGCCACATAATAATCAATCAAACTCTTCTGCTCTCATCCTTTCTCTTCCATGTATACCTGTGGATCATCTTGTGCTGAAAGAAGGTGTTTGCCAAGAACAACCCCCTCTCAGCACAGACATCCACCAGATACTCACCCTTCTCATTTACTCCTTCTACACCCCATTTACCCACAATACTTCCCACTTCCTCACCTCCCTTTTTTCCATACATATCTCCCATCATCACCACTCTCCTTCCATTATCAATCTTTCTCAGACACGCATTCAATTCCTCCCAAAACACACTCATCCTCTCTCCCCGTCCTACTCTTTTCATCCTCTGGTGCATATGCACACACCCACGCATATTTCACCATCCCAATCTTTCCCGTCATCCATACAATCCTCGACCCATGTCCATCCACACCAACCCATACTCCCCCTACCCTTACCTTCCCTTCTTACCAACCCATCCTCCACCTACCCCAACCATCCCTCCTTACCAACCTATCCTCCTCCTACTTTGTATACTCACACCATCCCCCTGTGAGTTCCCTATCCTCCCTTCTTACCAACCCATCCTCCTCCTATCCCCCATATCCATTTACCTTGTCCTCCCTCTACCCCTGCACACACTCTCTCTCTCAGTGAGTGTGTGACTGTCTGACTGACTCGAGTTACTGCCTACCCGTGCAATTTGTGAGTTCACAATTATTATTATTAACTTTAATTAATTATGTATCTTATTCGATGTATTGTCATAATTTTACTAAGAAATCTTGAAGTAATAACACTTCCCTTATAATACAGTGAAACACATAGTATAAGCATAAATTATTTAGACATCTTTTAAACGCAGTACGAGAGTTTGGGCTGGTCCGACCTGGCGCCCGCGGGCATCGCTATCGTTCCCTGTTTCCTCTCTTTTTAATTATCTTTTTTCCACGATTTGTGATAACTAAATGGATTTACAAGTTTGTTTTTGCAATAAAAATGTACATTAATGTGTTTATGCTACATAGCAAGTGTTCCCAACGGCTAATAAAATAATCACGTAGAGCACGAAGTAAATAATATTAATTAGCGAGCAGTGGCAACATCTTTGTTTCAGCTGACTGACTTGTCGACTGCCTGCATTTGTCACTCGCCGACACTCGGTTGTATTTCAGACATTCTAGAAATGTCTATATACAAGCTAAGATGATATCCATTTGTTCATTAGATAGAAGAGGAATTGTAGAAATAATTCCTATTAATAACTCAATTTTAGGGTAGTTGGCGCTTGACTTGTTGTAACAGTTAGGGCTACATATTATAATGACTAACCTTGCCACAATCACATTTATATTCCTTATCGTCACAGTCTGGTAACGTTCTATCTTCATTTAATTATAATAACTAACCTTGCCACAATCACATTTATATTCCTTATTGTCACAGTCTGGTAACGTTCTATCTTCACTTAAGTTATCTGTTTCTTGTTTGACTGCTGGTGTTGATGTGTTCTCTAAGGTATCCATTGAATTATTATCTTCCATCTGATGATTGTCTATATCATTCCCATCGCTGTCACTTTCACTGCTGCCATCTGTTGTCTGTTTCGTCATTTTCGCGTCCAGTATTTTTAGGAGATGTTTTTGGCTCCGTTTTAACCTGCAATGAATTATTTTCTTATATAATGTTCTTTCTTTTGAGGACTATGAATTAAAAAAGTATATGGTATTGAATTTTTCTACCTAGAGATGTTTTTGGCTTTGTTTTAACCTGCAATGAATTTTCTTCTTATATAATGTTCTTTCTTTTGAAGACTATGTACACTCGCAATCCAAAATATGTATCCAGGCTTGCTTCGAATAGCATAATTGAGTATTAATTAAGCGAGCTCAAGCAAATATGAAACAGGATAAGCGTTGTAATTGGTTCACTAGTATGTCAAATGATTCGAAACTTCAACAAGACCTGGATACAAATATGAAACAGGATAAGCGTTGTAATTGGTTCACTAGTATGTCAAATGATTCCAAACTTCAACAAGACCTGGATACAAATTTTGGATTGCGAGTGTACTAAAAAAGTATATGGTATTGAGTTTTTCTTCATAAATCAGTCACATTATATGTATGTAATTTTATGCAGGAAAAAATTCACTAATGCAAGTTTTTAGTATACTAACTTACAGACAATATATATAAATTATCATACTTATACAAATATATTATTATGTCAGTTTTTTAGCATACAAACTTATAGACCATACATATGAATGACGCCTTGTAGCTCTCTCTCTCTCTCTCTCTCTCTCTCTCTCTCTCTCTCTCTCTCTCTCTCTCTCTTTTATTTTCTTTCTCTATTTTTCTATCTTTTTTCCACTCTCTCTCTCTATCATACTAATACAAATACAGTACTATGTCAGTTTTATAGCATACAAACTCACACAAAATACATAAGAATCATCATACTAATACAGTTTTTTAGCATACAAACTCACACACAATACATAAGAATAATTAATCATACAAATAAAATTATAGTATTATGTCAGTTTTTTTAGCATACAAACTCACACAAAATACATAAGAATCATCATACTAATACAATTTTTTAGCATACAAACTTACACACAATAAATATCAATAATCATAATAATAACAATACTCTTCAAATGTTACCTGTAAACCGAACGGAGAGATTTGGCCAAAGATGCAAGTTGGTCATTTATTTCATCCCACTTATTGATTTTGGTCATACACTCCTTACACAGTCCAAATGTATGTTGGTTAAGAGCTTCAACTGACGCATCTCGGGTAATTATCTGTAAAACCTGTTAATATTTCATCATATTAATTATTAGCTAACTGGGAGAATTATTGTTTCACATATATATATCGAATCCATATATATATTTTATAATTAAATTGTGGTACGAAGAATGATGTTAAATAATATATATATACATGTACAGCCACAATCAAATAACCACCGACACTTTCCTTCCATCGTCCAAATAAATCAGTATAATTTCAAAATATAATCATACAACAACACCTTACGTCAACTCAACCCCCTCAATTATTATTATTATGAGGTGCTGCAAATTCATACATGTTTTATTCTTTATTACCAAGATATTTACTACAATGGAGGGAAAGTGGATATTACTATTATTATTATCATGAGGTGCTGCAGAATCATACACGTGTTATTCTTTATTACCAAGATATTTACTACAATGGAAGGAAAGTGGTTATTATAATTATAATAATAATAATAATAATAATAATAATAATAATAATAATAGTAATAATAATAATAATAATAATAATAATAATAATAATAATAATAATAACTATTACAGTATTATTATTATTATTATTATTATGAAGTGCTGCAAAATCATACACATGTTGTTCTTTATTACCAAGATATTTACTACAATGGAAGGAAAGTGTGGGTGGATAATATATGATTGTGGCTGTATATACCATAGTTTTTTGTTGTGTGTACCTCAGTTAATGGCTTTTTCGAACAATAGAGTTTCTGTAATCCTTTAACAAATGATGCTTCTTCAGCCTGGAGTCCCGAGAGGTGACAACCACACAGGAAACACGACTCCAACAGGAAATATTCTTGTGTTGTTGTTGTTGTTGATGTTGTTGTTGGGCTTTTCAATTTCCTGAAAAATATATTAAGTTTTGAGATTACTAATAATTTAATGGGGTAAGGGAGGGAGTAGGGGACAGGTCTTGGGATGGGGGGGTGGTGTTTGGGGGTGCGGGAATAGGGGACAGGCTTGGGGGGTGCGGGAATAGGGGGACATGCTTGGGGTGGGGGGGGGTGTTTGGGGGGTGCGGGAGTAGGGGGACAGGCTTGGGGGGTGCGGGAATAGGGGGACAGGCTTAGGGGGTGCGGGAATAGGGGGACAGGCTTGGGGTGGGTAGAAAGCCTGTCCCCCATTCCCGCACCCCCCTAACCCCCCCCAAAGCCTGTACCCCCTAAAACCCCACCCCAAGCCTGTCCCACTATTCCTGCACCTCCTAACCCCCCTCCCCCCAAGCCTGTCCCCCTATTATTAACTAGACAATCTTTGAAAGCCATTGTGATTATAAGATATAAAATTCTGACCACAATACTATATCAATTAGACAAAATTTGAATATCATCATGGCAGTGTAATATAAACACAGGTAATAGTAAAATGTTTAAAATAGAGTTGTGGTAAATTGTAAAAATAATCCTTTCACTATTACAAACAACTTTTGGTAAATATTGAAAGAATTACCGTTATTCCGTACGTTTTTCTACCTTCATTACCCACTTATTTAGACCATTCTAAGACTATTTTCTTCTATGGCATTTCCTCCGCAAATGCCCCATTTCCAAGATATGGCATATTCAAATGGAGCATTTTGATATTAGCCTGACCTTACCTTACCTGACCTAACCTAACCTAGACCGCAACAGACTACTGGGACCTAACCTGGGCAAACTACCGTGACCTAACCTGGGCAAACTACCGGTAAATAATCGTGATAAAGTACAATAAATGACTGGGGCAAAATACTGGGACCCAGCTGGATCTGGCAACACTGCTGCAAAACGGTAATTCTTTCAATAAATACCATATAAAATTCTGACAACAATACTATATCAATTAGACAAAATTTGAATATCATCATGGCAGTGTAATATAAACACTGGTAATAGTAAAAAAAATTAAATGGAGTTGTGGCTACTTGTAAAAATAACCCTTTCACTATTACAAACCACTTTTCTATATACAATTTGCATTATACCATATAAATGTGTTATATTATTAAGTTTCCAACCTTTGAGTAGAATTTTGACAGTATTGAAGATGTTGTGCCAAATCTAATCTCCATGAGAACCCAAGATTACACGTGTTACATTGGAAACGATTCTTTCCATGTATAGCACCCATTGTTATAGTTGTTGTTGTGGTTGTAGTTGTTGTGGTAGTTGTTGTAGTAGAAGGTAGTGGTAGTAGTAGTGGTAGTAGTTGTAGTAGTAGTGGTGTATCACTCGTAGTGGTAGTAGTAGTAGTAGTTGTTGCAGTTGTATTAGTGGTTGTAGTTGTTTTAGAGGCAGTAGTTGTTGTTGTTGTAATAGTAGTAGTAGTAGTAGTAGTGGTGTATCACTCGTAATAGTAGTAGTGGTAGTTGTAGTAGTAGTGGTGTATCACTCGTAGTGGTAGTAGTTGTTGTTGTTTTAATAGTAGTAGTAGTTGTAGTAGTAGTTGTTTTAATAGTAGTTGTAGTAGTAGTGGTGTATCACTCGTAGGAGTAGTAGTTGTTTTAATAGTAGTTGTAGTAGTAGCGGTGTATCACTCGTAGTAGTAGTAGTTGTTTTAATAGTAGTAGTAGTAGTAGTATTGTATCACTCGTAGTAGTAGTAGTTGTTGTTTAAATAGTAGTAGTTGTAGTAGTAGTAGTAGTATTGTATCACTCTATTCCTTTCTGTGGATGGCCCTCAGTAGTAGTAGTAGTAGTAGTATAGTAGTAGTAGTAGTATTATGTGTCAACTTATTATTATTATATTTGTTTGTTGTTGTTGTTGTTGTTATTTGCGTTCGTCAACACTCTGGATTGCAGTCGGATTCATGTTGTTGTTGTTGTTGTTATGTTGATGAAAGTTTATTATACATTTTTTGCAACGGTACACTCCCCATCCTTTATTATGTATTACTTATGTTGATGAAGATTTATTATTATTATACTTTTTTAGCTCTTGGTCTCTGCAAAATTGGTTCATCACTTCCTTCCTCCCTTTTTTCTTTCCTCCCTCCCTCCTTCCTTCCTCATTCCCTTCCTTAATTCCTTCTTTCCTGCCTTCCTTCCTTCCTCATTCCCTTCCTTAATTCCTTCCTTCCTGCCTTCGTTCCTTCCTCATTCCCTTCCTTAATTCCTTCCTTCCTGCCTTCGTTCGTTCGTTCCTTCCTTCCTCATTCCCTTCCTTCCTGCCTTCGTTCGTTCCTTCCTTCCTTCCTCATTCCCTTCCTTTAATTCCTTCCTTCCTGCCTTCGTTCGTTCCTTCCTTCCTCATTCCCTTCCTCCCTTCGTTCCTTCCTTCCTTCGTTCGTTCGTTCCTTTCTTCCTCATTCCCTTCCTTAATTCCTTCCTTCCTGCCTTCGTTCCTTCCTCATTCCCTTCCTTAATTCCTTCCTTCCTGCCTTCGTTCCTTCCTCATTCCCTTCCTTAATTCCTTCCTTCCTGCCTTCCTTCCTTCCTCATTCCCTTCCTTAATTCCTTCCTTCCTGCCTTCGTTCCTTCCTCATTCCCTTCCTTAATTCCTTCCTTCCTGCCTTCGTTCGTTCGTTCCTTCCTTCCTCATTCCCTTCCTTCCTTCCTTCCTTCCTTCCTTCCTTCCTCATTCCCTTCCTTAATTCCTTCCTTCCTTCCTTCCTTCCTCATTCCCTTCCTTAATTCCTTCCTTCCTGCCTTCGTTCGTTCCTTCCTTCCTTCCTCAATTCCTTCCTTCCTCCCTTCGTTCGTTCCTTCCTTCCTTCCTCATTCCCTTCCTTTAATTCCTTCCTTCCTCCCTTCGTTCGTTCGTTCCTTCCTTCCTCATTCCCTTCCTTTAATTCCTTCCTTCCTCCCTTCGTTCGTTCCTTCCTTCCTTCCTCATTCCCTTCCTTAATTCCTTCCTTCCTCCCTTCGTTCGTTCCTTCCTTCCTCATTCCCTTCCTTAATTCCTTCCTTCCTCCCTTTTTTCTTTCCTCCCTCCCTCCTTCCTTCCTTCCTTCCTCATTCCCTTCCTTAATTCCTTCCTTCATCCCTTCCTTCCATCCTCTCTCCCTTTCTTTCCATACTTTCTCTCCCTCCCTTTATTTCTTCCTTGTTATAGTTAGGAGGAATAAATAACCTACCAATTTACCAACAATCCTGCTGTGCTTTGTCAATAGATGGGGTCCTCATTATTATTATTATTATTATTATATTCTGTTACCCCCGTTGAAATTCCCAAGCACAAACGTTTACAACAACAACAACAACAACACAAACGTTTTCATTATTCTCACGTGGTCCAGTTTACGTGTGTGTGTCTCTAGTCAATATATTCATTAAAACACTGAATTAAGTAGGTAAGTTTCCAAAATTTCATGTCAAAGTTCAAGGACTATTGGTATTTATTGAATGAATTACCGTTATTTAGTAGTTTGTTTTTACATTGATTTTATCACTAATTTGGACCATTCTAAGACACTTTTCATCTATGGTGTTTCGGTATTTATTGAAAGAATTACCGTTTTGCAGCAGTGTTGCCAGATCCGGCTGAGTCCCAGTATTTTGCCCCAGTCATTTATTGTACTTTATCACGATTATTTCCGGGTAGTTTGCCCAGGTTAGGTCCCGGTAGTTTGCCCAGGTTAGGTCCCGGTAGTCTGATGCGGTCTAGGTTAGGTTAGGTCAGGTCAGGTAAGGTCAGGCTAATTTCAAAATGCCCCATTTGAATATGCCCTATCTTGGAAATGGGGCATTTGCGGAGAAAATGCCATAGAAGAAAATAGTCTTAGAATGGTCTAAATAAGTGGGTAATGAAGGTAGAAAAACCGTACCCAATAACGGTAATTCATTCAATATTTACCGGTGTTTCTTCCGCAAATACCCATTTTGCCCATAATATGCCCATTCCCCACCCCTCATACGATAATGGGAAATTAGGATCGAGTGACAGCAAGTTTCTTCTTATTTATTTTTTTCAATCGACTTAATTGCCACCATTTTTATTTGACGTTTGTGCCATCTGCTGTCTGGTCTTTTTGGGAAATGTGAACCTAATTATGACCTCTGGTGGGAATTCCCTCATCAATTTGTGACGTCAATTTGATATCATAATTACAACTGCTGGCCAATCACTTTCTTTGGAAATTAGATTAGCCTGACCTTACCTTACCTAACCTAACCTAGCTTAGACCGCATCAGACTACTGGGACCTAACCTGGGCAAACCTGGGACCTAACCTGGGCAAACTACTGGGACCTAACCTGGGCAAAGGTTAGGTCCCAGTAGTCTGTTAAGGTTAGGTCCCGGTAGTCTGCCATGGTCCAGATTAGGTACAATTTAAAAATATTATAAGAACCAGAATATTAACCATAAAATTGATAATACTAACATGAGATTATAGGAACAAAAAAAATTAACTATATATAAAATTAATAATACTAACTTCAAATATATAAAACTTTAAAATATTATAGGAACCAGAACATTAACTATATAATTAATAATACTAACATGAGATTATAGGAACAAAAAAAAAAAATTAATAATACTAACTTCAACTATATACAACTTTAAATATTATAGGAACCAGAACATTAACCATATAATACTAAAAAGAGATTATAGGAACCAGATAGAATTATAAGTATGTGTACTGTATTATTATTATTATTATTATTTTAAAAAGGTGAAGTAAGAAAACAATCACTTGGTTCTTTCATATACATATATTTCGACAATACCTTTAATTAACTCTCTCTCTCTCTCTCTCTCTCTCTCTCTCTCTCTCTCTCTCTCTCTCTCTCTCTCTCTCTCTGTCACACACACAAATTCATGTCTCTCTCTCACACATACAAATTCATGTCTCATTTGCTCTCTCACACACAAATTCATGTCTCTCTCTCACAAACAAATTCATATCTCTCTCACACACAAATTCAAGTCTCTCTCTCTCTCTCTCTCCCTCTCTGACACACACAAATTCAAGTCTCTCTCTCTCTCTCTCCCTCTCTCACACACACACAAATTCATGTCTCATTTCCTCTCACACACACACACACACCTTTGTCAGACCAGCTGGTGGGGATGGGAGGAACACAACACAACACAACACAACACACACACCAAGTACAGTACAATTATTAAATACTATACTGCATCACAACTTCAACTTCAATTATTCACAAGTTGTTTTGGTACTGTACACTCTCAATCCAAAATATGTATCCAGGCTTGCTTTGAATAGCCTGATCTAGTATTAAGTGAGCTCAAGCAAATATGAAACAGGATAAGAAGCGTTGTAATTGGTTCACTAGTATATATGTCAAATGATTCGAAACTTCAACAAGACCTGGATACAAATATGAAACAGGATAAGAAGTGTTGTAATTGGTTCACTATAGTATGTCAAATGATTCGAAACTTCAACAAGACCTGGATACAAATATGAAACAGGATAAGAAGCGTTGTAATTGGTTCACTAGTATGTCAAATGATTCCAAACTTCAACAAGACCTGGATACAAATTTTGGATTGCCAGTGTACATAATGAAAACAAAACAAAACAGACTTAAATTATAGGGATTGTAAACGTTTGGTAGCACTTTGGAGCCTTTTGATTCCTCCAAAATATACCAGGAAACAGGATCTGATTAATTAACAAAAAATACTGCTGTTTTTGTTGTTGTTGCTTGGTATAGTTTGGAGGAATTAAGTTACTCCAGAAATACGGTACTAAAATTATTCTGATAATTTTAACACTGAATAAACAATTAAAGGAGGTGCGGGAATAGGGGGACAGGCTTTGGGGGTGTTTAGGGGGGTGCGGGAGTAGGGGGACAGGCTTGGGGGGTGCGGGAGTAGGGGGACAGGCTTGGGGGGGCGGGTTAGGGGGGTGCGGAAGTAGGGGACAGGCTTTCTACCCACCTCAAGCCTGTCCCCCAATTCCCCCCCCTAACCCCCCCCAAGCCTGTTCCCCTACTCCCGCACCCCACAAAACCCCCCTAAAACCCCCCCAAGCCTGTCCCCCTATCCCTGCACCCCCTTAAGTGAGAGTAATAAGTGTGAGTAATTTTTTTTTTTTTTTTTTTTTTTTTTTTAAGGTTAGGTGAAGTTTGGTGAATGCTTTTGGAAAACAAATAGATTAGGCGTGTACGGTACTTTTGCATTGGAGGAATTAAATTTTGTAAGTAATTTTGCAAGGGCGGAGTTTTTAATTTTGTAAGTAATTTTGCAAAAGAGAAATTTTTAGTTCATTAAGAAATTTTGCAAAGGAGAAATTTAGAAAGTAATTAATTTTGCAAAGGAGAAATTTTTAGTTCATTAAGGGGGTGCGGGAGTAGGGGACAGGCTTGGGGGGGGGGGTTGGGGGGGTGCGGAAATAGGGGGACAGGCTTGGGGTGGGTAGAAAGCCTGTCCCCTACTCCCGCACCCCCTAACCCCCACCCCCCCAATCCTGTCCCCCTATTCCAGCACCCCCTTAACCCCCACCAAACCTGTCCCCTACTCCCGCACCCCCCTAAACCCCCTCCCAAGCCTGTTCCCCTATTCCCCCACCCCCAAACCCCCTTCTTCGCTTTACAACCATCACTATATATATATCTGACTCCGGGGAAGACCAGCCCCCCCCTCCCCCCACTGGCATGTGTCCCCCCCCACACCCCACATCACAAAGGGCGGTGGTGGAGAATGGAGATGTGTTAGTTAGTCTGGGCCTCATACACACATACATACATACATACACACATATATATTGAAGGGACATTACACACACACACACACACATACATATATTGAAGGGACACACACACACACACACATATTGAAGGTACACACACACACACACACACACACACACACATACATATATTGAAGGGACATCTCACACACACACACACACACACACATATTGAACACACACACACACGTTGAAGGGACACACACACACACACACACAATCTGAGTGCATCCTAAGGGAAACACCATAAACATTAGTAATAAGAATATTGTACATTAATTGGAAGGAAATGTTACATAGGCCTACATACATATAAGTCGGTGTCGAATATAATCATCCATATAGGGGTAACTCACGTAAGAGTTTGACAGCTTCCCTCTGTTCCTTAGATGATAAACTTTCCAATAAATAGTTTAACTAACATCTTTTAATTTACTACAAGCAGCTACACACTACTTAAAACAATAACACACATACACACACACACACACACACACGTTAACTACCATCTTTTAATTTAATACAAGTAGCTACACACTACTTGAAACAATAACATCATAATTATGTGAACGTGAAAACATTAGACAGTAAATTGTTTGAGATACCCTTATGTGGATGATTATTATTGACCAAGACTGTACATACATACAAGTCCACCTACAGTTACCTACACAACATATATTTATAATTTTTTTTTTTTAGCCAACCTGAGCCTGGTAATAATAAAAAAATATATATATTTTCTATAGATTCTCAGCTTTAGAAACTAACGAATCATTTTTGAAGACATTATTTCAGTACCTTATTATTTATTCCCCCTAATTTTCCTTTCAAGAATTTACACAACATATATTTATCATCTTTTTTTTTTTTTTAGCCAACCTGAGCCTGGTAATAAAAAAAATATATATATATACTGTAGATTCTCAGCCTTAGAAACTAACGAATAATTTTTGAAGACATTTTTTCAGATTATTACCTCTAATTTTCCTATCAAGAATTTAATCATGTGTAAAATAAACAGAAACGAGTATTTATAATATGACATCATGAAAACACAATGAGAAAGTAAGGCATAAAAATGTTATATACATGAATATTTTTGAGCGAGTAACATCAAATTAATGAAGCCGATGAAAACACGAAAACATTTCCTAAACAAACAAACATACATCGTCGTCGTCGTCGTTGTCGTGAGCGAGATGAATAATAAACTGTTTATTTACTTTTCTACGGCACCATACATTATACAACAACAACAGCGTGATAATAATGAATAAAGAAAACTATAAATATAATCAGAAATAAAATATGTAGGTAATGAGAAAAGACATTGAGTGAAAGAGTAAAAAAAAAAAAAAAAATTGAATAAATAAACATTACATTTGGCGAGTTAAAGAAAACTATAAATATAAATAGCCTCGCTCAGAAATAAAATATGTATGTAAGTAAATGATGAGAAAAGACATAGAGTGAAAGAGTAAAAAAAAAAAAATATATTAAATAAACATTAAATTTGGCGAGTTAAATAAAACTATAAATATAATCGTCGCCTCGCTCAGAAATAAAAAAAAAATGTGATGAGAAAAGACATAGAGTGAAAGAGTAAACAAAAAAAGATTAAATAAACATTACATTTCTCGAGTTAAGTTTTGTGTTGGTAAATCTGGAGCAACCGAATCCTCCAAACTATTCCAAGCAACAACAGAACACCATTATTTTTTGCTCTTCTGTTCCTCTGTTTCCTGGCATATTTTGGAGGAATCATGGCACTCCAATGTACAAAAAAAAAAAAAAAAAAAAAAAAAAAAAAAAAAATTATGGCCTTAATTCGTGTTTTAATCGGCTTTTTTTATTTTTATTTCTTTTCTTTTTTTTTTTTTTGCAAGGATTTCGGGTTTGTTATCGTTTTATTAAAGGGGTGGCATAGTCAGAAGGAATCAGAAGCCTCCATTTTTTTTCATACACGATTACTGAGGCCTTAACGTTTTAATTTACTGTTTTCATGTATATTTGTGTGTATAGGTGAATGTTTTAAAGAGCTAGGTTTTATACGTGTATGTTGTGTGTATTAATGAACGTTTTACCAGGATGATTTAGGATATTATTATTGTACTTTTAATAATCTATGTGTAAATAAGAAAAAGTTTTAATTTGCTGTTTTCATGAATATTTGTGTGTATATGTGAACGTTTTAAAGAGCTGTTTTGTGTATTAATGAACGTTTTACCAGGATGATTTAGGATATCATTGTACTTTTAATAATCTATGTGTAAGTAAGAAAACGTTTTAATTTACTGTTTTCAGGAATTGTGAATTGTGTGTATTTTTTTAATGAACGTTTTACCAGGATGATTTAGGATATTATTGTTGTATTTTTAATAATCTGTGTGTAAAAAAGAAAACGTTTTAATTTGCAGTTTTCATGAATTGTGTATATTTTTTTATAATGAACGTTTTACCAGGATGTTTTAGGATATTATTATTGTATTTTTAATAATCTGTGTGTAAAAAAGAAAACGTTTTAATTTGCTGTTTTCATTAATTGTGAATTGTGTGTATTTTTTTAATGAATGTTTTACCAGGTTGTTTTTGGGTCTGTTGTTGTTGTTGTTTTTTATTCATGGATTGTGTGTTGTAAGAAAACGTTTTAATTTGCTGTTTTCATGGATTATGCATAAGAAAATATTGTAATTAGATGTTTTCATGAATTGTGTGTGTGTGTGGGTAAGTTAACATTTTACCCAAGTTGTTTTAGGGTGTGTGTGTGTGTGTGTGTGTGTGTATGGGTAAGTCGACATTTCACCTAAGCTGTTTTAGAGTTTGTTATTGTGTGTGTGTGTGTGTGTGTGTGTGTGGATTATGGGTAAGTTAACATTTTATCCAAGTTGTTTTAGGGTTTGTGTGTGTGTGTGTGTGTGTGTGGATTATGGGTAAGTTAATATTTTACCTAGGTTGTTTTAGAGTTTGTTATTGTGTGTGTGTGTAGATTATGGGTAAGTCAACATTTCACTCAAGTTGTTTTAGAGTTTGTTATTGTGTGTGTGTGTGTGTGTATTATGGGTAAGTTAATATTTTACCCAAGTTGTTTTAGGGTCTGTTATTGTTTTGTTTATGTTATTGTTTTATTGTTATTGTTTTTGTTTAATGGATGATGGGTAAGTCAACAATTTACCCAAGTTGTTTTAGAGTTTGTTATTGTTTTGTGAGTGTGTGTGTGTGTGTGTGTGTGTATGTGTGTGTGTGGGTAAGTCAACAATTTACCCGTGAAGTTGTTTTAAGGTTTGTTATTGTTTTTTTTAATGTTATTGTTTTTCTTATGGATTATGGGTAAGTCAACATAACATTTTTTTTACCCGAGTTGTATTTTTTTAAGGTTTTATTATTATTAATCTTTTACTTGGCTTGGTTATTATTATCGTCAGGGATCCTACCAAACTCAGAGTTGACGAGGTCGTAAAGGGAGGCAGCGTCTTGACAAGGAAGGGAGTCGGCCGGGTCGCTACAAGTGAGGGATTCCTGGTTAAACATGGTCTGGTTTCCGCAGAAGAAGGAGAAGTGGGCCATTGTAGTCGCCTGAAGGAGTTATAATTCGTGAGTTATTTATTGATTTAGGGTGTAATTATAAGGTAGTTAGTTAATGATAGATGATGAATGAAAATAATGATAGGTAGTGAATGAAAGATGATGATGTTATTGATTTAGGGAATAATAATAAGGTAGTTAGTTAATGATAGATGATGAGTGAAAATAATGATAGGTAGTGAATTTAGGGAATAATAAGGTAGTTAGATAATGATAGATGATGAATGAAAGATGATGGTGGTGAATGTATGTTTTGTGAGTTATTGATTTAGGGTATAATAATAAGGTAGTTGGTTAATGATAGATGATGAATGAAAGATGATAATGATGAATGTATGTTAACTAACTAAGTATTTATTTGTTAGTTATTGATTTAGGGTATAATAATAAGGTAGTTGGTTAATGATAGATGATTAATGAATGGAATGATAGGTAGTGAATGAAATGTGATGAGTGAAAATAATGATAAGTAGTGAATGAAAGATGATGATGTTATTGATTTAGGGAATAATAATAAGGTAGTTGGTTAATGATAGATGATGAGTGAAAATAATGATAGGTAGTGAATGAAAGATGATGATGATGATGAATGTATGTTCCGCTAACCACAACACACACACACACACACACACACACACACACACACACACACAGTTATTTGACACATGGTGGAATATTAATATGAGTGTTTGGGCTTGTATTAAAGGTAAATAAAGAACTTAAAAAAAAAAAAAAAAAAAAAACACACACACACACACAGTTATTTGATACACGGTGGAATATTAATATGAATTTTTGGGCTTGTACTAAAGGTAAATAAAGAACTTAAACACACACACACACACACACACACATACAAAAGAATGATGTGTGTGGACTCCCTATAGGGTAAACTAACCACTCACTTTACCCTTTCCTAAAACCTGCCCTAACTGTTGTGTCCTTTCTATCCCTTTCTCTCTCTCTCTCTCTTTCTCTCTGTCTTCCATACCACCTGTTCTGCTCCCTTCCCTTCCCCTCCCCTCCCCTCTCCCTTCTCTTCACTCCCCTCCCTCCCCTACTCTTCCCTTCCCTTCCCTTTCCTTCTCTTCACTCCCCTCCCTCCCTTCATCTCTCTTCCCTTCCCTTTCCTTCTCTTCACTTCCCTTCTCTTCACTCCCCTTCCCTTCCCCTCCCCTTCCCCCCTCCCTCCCTTCCCTTCCCTCCCTCTGTGTTTCTTATTTTGTCCCTATCTTACTTCTCCATCCCTTCCCCCCCTTCCCTCCTCCCCCCAACCCCACATGTACCCTCCTATATACCCACTTCATACCTTGTCCCCCCAACCCCACACCCTCCTACCCACTCCTTACACCCTCCTTCCCTCCTCCCCCACACCATCCTTATCCTCCTCCCCCACACCTTGTCCCCCCCAACCCAACATGTACCCTCCTACCCACTCCATACCTCGTCCCCCCCTTCCCTCTTCCCCCAACTTCCTACCCACTCCTTACCTGTCCCTCCTCGTCAGTGATGGGCAAACAAACATGGAACACTCGACAATCATTATCAATATCAGCATAGTATCCGTAAGGCCTCCCATCACACGAAAACGTCTCAGAGGGCTGCTGGCCAATTATGTCCTCGTAGCCTGAAGAGAACTGGTAAGCCATCCTAGCCGTGCAGGAAGACAACAACACCACCAGCGACACCACCAGTAGTAGTAGTTGTTGTTGGGTATTCATAGGGGCGGTGGTGCTGTGGATGTAAAAAGAAGAAGTTGGGGAGGTGGTTTATGGATTGATTTTATTAGGTTAGGTTAGGTAGTAGGTTGTTCATTCTGTGTTTGGGTGCTTGTGTTGGTTTGTGTGTGAGAGAGAGAGAGAGAGAGAGAGAGAGAGAGAGAGAGAGAGAGAGGAGAGAGAGAGAGAGAGAGAGAGAGAGAGAGAGAGAGAGAGAGAGAGAGAGAGAGAGAGAGAAAGAGAGATATTGATAGTAGTGTGTGTGTGTGTTTGTGTGGGGCGAAGGTGCTGTGGAAATAATAATAAGAAGTGGGGAAAGATGATGGATTGATTGATTTTTAGTTGGTTGTTGATTGTGAGTTAGTTTTGGGTGCTTGTGTATATTGGTGTGTGTGTGTGTGGGTGACAGAGAGAGTGATATTGATAGTGTGTGTGTGTGTGTGTAAGAGAGAGAGAGAGAGAGAGAAAGAATTATATTGATAGTGTGTGTGTGAGAGAGAGAAAGAATTATATTGATAGTATTTGTGTGATATATATATATATATATATATATATATATATATATATATATATATATATATATATATATATATATATATTGATAGTGTGTGTGTGTACCTTGACCCGTCCCCCCCCCTCCCCACCCACCCAACAACAACAAATACTATACCTATACAAGTGCTTAGTCCTCACTCACTCCAAGGACGGTAAACTCTCACCTCCTCCATCATCACACATACACACTACACATTATCACTATCACTCACTCTCTCTCTCTCTCGTCTCTCTCAACACACACATCATCACTATCACTCTCTCTCTCTCACGACACAAACACATACCATCACTATCACTTTCCTCACAAACACAAACACTACACACACACATTATCACTATCACTCTCACTCCCTCTCTCTCTCTCTCTCTCTCACACACAAAGTAAACAACAGAGTAAAAGTCATAGTGGTTGTTTACCTTCACTTAAAAGAAGTTTTACAGTAAACAACATAAATTTTACAGTCATCATTAACCTTCATACACTAAAAAAAAAAAAAAAAATAAATAAATAATACTGTAAACTTAAATTTCACAGTTGTTTGTTTGTTTACCTTCATCAACAATTAAACAACAACAACAACAACACCTCAGACACGACACTATCAAATATATATATAAAAAAAAAAAGTTACCATGTGTTTCAGGCCTAAAATATCTTCTTCATATCAAACATAAATAAAAAAAAAAGTTACAGTCTCTTTCAGGCCTAAAAATATATTCTTTCATATCAAACATAAATAAAAAAAAGGTTACATTGTCTTTCAGGCCTAACATATATATATATATATTTATATCTACTTTCATATCAAACAACATCTCTTTTTTTTCATATCAAACATAAAAAAAAAAAAAGTTACATTGTTTTTCAGGCCTAAAAATATACAGAAAGAATATAAGCACATCTTTTTTTTCATATCAAATATAAAAATAAAAAAGTTACATTGTCTTTGAGGCCTAAGCATATTATCTTCTTTCTTTCATCATCATCGTCAATTTATTTCCAGTTCTCCTTTCGCTCATTCATCTTCATTCCTTCCAACAAGTTTTCTCTCCCACGGTACCTAACTCCCTCCACCCCCTCTCCTCCTTTCCCTTCCCCCATCCTCTCTCCCTCCCTCCCTTCCACCCCCTCTCTCTCGTTCCCTCCCTCCACCCCCTCCTTCTCTTCCCTTTTCCCACCTCCTTCTCTTCCCTTTCCCCACGTCCCTCCTTCCCTTCCAATTCCCCCACCTCCCTCCTTCTCTTCCCTTCCCTCACCTCCCTCCTTCTCTTCCTTTCCCCACGTCCCTCCTTCCCTTCCAATTCCCCCACGTCCCTCCTTCCTTTCCCCACCTCCTCTCCCTTTCCTTCCCTCCACCCCCTCTCCCTCCTTCCTTTCCCTTCCTTTCCCACCTCCCTCTCCCTTTCCCCACCTCCCTCCACCCCCTCCCTCTCTCCTCCCTTCCCTTCTCCTGCCTTGATGGGGAGGAGAAGGGAAGGTAGAAAGGTGACAGTATTGGCCCCATGGTATGACCCCTCTTTCTCTTTCGTCTGACCTGGGTAACATGACCTTTCTTCCCCTACCCTCCCCTCCATTCCTTCTCTCCAAACCTTCTCCTCTCAATTCCTTCCTTCCTCTCCTTCCTTCCTTTCTTCCTCATTTCTTCCCTCCTTCTCTCTCTCTCTCTCTCTCTCTCTCTCTCTCTCTCTCTCGTCTCTCTCTCTCTCTCTCTCTCTCTCTCTATCTATCTATCTATCTATCTCT
>JAWQEG010002031.1:0-22500 GCA_033782935.1 Petrolisthes cinctipes
ATAGAGGAACTGATGATGTTAGAGAAAGCTTCACTTGAGGGTCTGTGTAAGTAAGTGTTCAGCAGTGTGACTTGTTTGTTTGTTAGTTAGTTAGTTAGTTAGTTGGTTGGTTAGATAGTTGGTTATTTGGTTGGTTGGTTGGTTAGTTAGATTGTTGGTTAGTTCGTGAGTTAGATTGTTATTTCGTTTGTAAGTAAGTTAGTAGTTAAGTAGTTAGTTAGTTAGTTATTAAGTTTGTTATTTAGTTAGTTAAGTAGTGAGTTAAGTAGTAAGTTAGTTAGTTATTAAGTTTGTTAGTTACTTATTTAATCACGGTGTGTGTTGTAATACTGAGGGAGGTGTGACATGACTGTAACGCAGTGTACTTGATAAAAAAAAAATACTGTTACGTTACATCAACTTCATTAAAGAGGTCACCCATTCTATTTAAGGTGAATTCGAAGGCTTCTGATTCCCCCAAAACATGTCAGGGAACAAAGGCTCTTAGTACACGAGTATGGTGGGTCTGTTTTGTAGCACAGTTTGGGTGAATCTGTAACCCTCAATGTCACCTAAAAATCTTAAAGGACCCTGTGTGTGGTGTAGTCTGAAAATTGGAGGTAAATGAGTCCTTGAAATATTGCCACGAAACACACACACACACATAAGGAAGGAGTGTGTGTTTCGTGGCATAGTCAGGAGGAATCAGAAGCCTCCAATTCCCATACACGATCACAGGGACCTTAAGATTGAAAAGGAGGTAGTAATCAATATACATATATATATATATACACATCCCCTTAATCAGATCAACTTATGCAACACGTCACGAATGCATTTTTATAGAATTTTTGACGGAGGCTCTGCGTTTTTGCATCGAGGTCATTGCAATTTTGAGAACCACTTTGAACTCAGTCTCACTCATGAAGGATAATATAATTGAACATCATTAATTAAATAACGTGATACCCTGACACAGTTATGGAACAGAATAACTTTTTAACTATTTTGAAAGAGAACAGAAAGAGAATAGATTTATCAGCTGTCATTATTGAGTTATTGTGACATATCTCTCAGCTCTGTAAGGACTTTATGGGCAATATAGATTATAGAGTTTTTGGTACAGTCACGAGTACTAATAAGTATTCATTCAGGTGTGCATCGAATACCTAGAGACAGCAAATAAATAAATAAATACACTATAAAATCTCCATTGATATCAGTTCGTTGGTGAATTTTTTGGTGGACTGTTCAAAGCTTCAACCACCAAAGCTGTATACTTATTAAGGAGTGCTCATGTATGTACAGTGGGCCTCATGAATTCGTATACACCACAACGAGAAAATATAGTCAACTAATTTCCTAACACGAACCCTATCTAGTAATGTTATTTTTACTAATACTTGAATCACTCAGCAGAACCATCCCCACATTTTGAGTAGGAGAAAAACCCCTTATAATAACCAATGTTCTGTATACGAATTCCTGAGGCCGACTGTACGTAGTTTACATTATTGATGGAAACAAACAAGAGATCAGTGTTAGTTTGGTCCCGGATTGATTCATGCAAGACTTGGGAAACAAACTGAAACACCTCATTTACTGGTTCGTGAATAATACTGGGCATCTTTGGTTCGGGAGAAATAAATTACCCTTTCTCAACGACACCTAAACATCTCACTGTACAGTCACGAGCACTAATAAGTATACAGGTTTGGTTGAAGCTTTGAACAGTCCAATGGAGATCTTATTGAGGCCTTTATTTTTACTGTCTCTCTAGGTATTCGAAGCACACCTGTATACTAATTAGTGCTCGTGACTGTACACTCGTCATACATAATAATTCTGACCAGAGTGTGAGGGGCAGAAAACTTCGAATCGCCTGGTATTGCTCATTTCCCCACCCAGTACACCTATAGAGGCTGAGTTCAAATGCAGGGTGTGTGTGTGTGTGTGTGTGTGTGTGTGTGTGTGTGTGTGTGTGTGTGTGTGTGTGTGTGTGTGTGTGTGGTGCCTGCCGTTCGTCTCTGGTCAGGGATTACGTATCACGAGTGTACAGCCACAATCAAATATCCACCGACACTTTCCCTCCATCGTACCAATAAATCAGTATCATATAAAATATAATCATACAACAACACCTTACGTCAACTCAACCCCATCAATTATTATTATTATTATGAGATGCTGCAAAATCATACATACACGTGTTGTTCTTTATTACCAAGATATTTACTACGATGGAAGGAAAGTGTTGGTGGATATTTAAGGGGTTGCAGGAATAGGGGGACAGGCTTGGGGGGGGAGGGGTTAGGGGGGTGCGAGAGTAGGGGGACAGGCTTGGGGGGGGGGGAGGGGTTAGGGCGGTGCGGGAATAGGGGACAGGCTTTCTACCACCACCACCACCACCACCCTAAGCCTGTCCCCCTATCCCCCCCCCCCAAACCTGTCCCCTACTCCCGCACCCCCTTACTTGTGGCTGTACTTACATGACTTATTGGACTTGACAGAGGAAAAAGTCAGTCTTGTGAATCAACCTTCCTTTCTTATTCCACTTTCTGAACCTTTACGATTTTCCCTCAGTCACTCTTAGCTTGCATGTTCTTTACTTTCACAGCAGCAACGTCTACATAGGAAAGGCGTGTACGTACATACATACATGACTATAGAACTCTCCCTGTTTCCCATACATACATATATACATACATACAGTCACAGTGAGTTGCATGCATGGAGACAAGTAAATGATGTAGTCAGAAAATTGGAGGTAAATGAGTCCTGCTAATATTGCCACCACACACACACACACACACACACACACACACACACACACACACACACCCACACACATCTGTATTGAAGGAGCTTGTTTCGTGGCATGGTCAGGAGGAATCAGAAGCCTCCAATTTTTTTTAAGTTTTGATCTGCTACTGCGACGACTAATTATTTCATTTACTGTATTTCACATATACTTGTATATATTAAGAACGGTGTTATACTGTATATATATATAGAGAGAACGTTATATATCCCTATCTGCAAAAATGAAATAATAATAATAATAATAATAATAATAATAATAATAATAATAATAATAATAATAACAGTAGTAGTAGTAGTAGCAATAATAATAATAATAATAATAATAATAATAATAATAATAATAATAGTAGTAGTAGTAGTAGTAATAATAATGATTAATAATAATGATAATAATAAAGAGTGAGCGTGTTACATAATCACGTCTAAGTGTGGAGAGACAGTCAGTCGTGTTGAACAAATGTCACCCCAAAGTCACCCACCGGAAAGTTATCATTTTATACTCAGTGTTAATTATATACTCGTGTTAATTATCATTCATTATGCTCTATGTGAAGCCTTGACCTCTATTTCTCTACTCTGTTACTTGGCTTCTCTTTAATCCTCTTATTCGAATTCTAGAAATAGGACTTGGTTGTCATAATTAGTAGCGATCTAAAGAAGAGTGTGCAGTGTCTGGCAGCAAGTAAAAAAGCTAATGTAGTTTTAGGCTTTATTGCTCGGAATTTTAAATATAAGTCACCAGATGTAATAACACGCTTATATACATCTCTTGTTAGACCACACTTAGAATACTCAGTTCAACTATGGTCCCCTTGTTATGCTAAAGATGTTAAAAGGTTGGAGAGCGTACAAAGAAGAGCAACTACAATTATCCTTAGTATTCGTAATTTGACATACGAGGAAAGATTTAAAAAGCTCAACTTGTTTTCTCTTGAAAAACGTAGAACACGTGGCGACCTCATCGAAACTTTTAATATCCATAAACACTTTGATAAAATTAATTATGAAAAATTATTCCATCTCTATCCCCAGTCTGGAACGAGAAACAACTTCTATAAACTTAAAGGACAACGTTTTAACAGTGAACAGCGAAAGAACTTTAACAATATCCGAGTGGTAAACTATTGGAATAAACTCCCGGCATCTGTAGTAGCAGCGATGACAGTACAAACATTTAAACATTGCCTCGACAAATATTTTCAAGACAAATGTTTTTAGTATGTTCTTTTTTTTTAGTAGTAGTAATAGTAAGTAGATGTTAGAATTAGGCTTCCACTACTTTTCCTACTTTTCTATAAAATTTCCTTGTGCATTCTTTATTAACAAACAAGGTGTTATTTTCTATCTGTTTTTTTCAACCGGGATATCCGGTGGGAGTGGTAGGTGGGGAGGAGCCTTGTCTTTTATCTATCCTTTCCTCCTACACATAGTCTAGATTACCGTAGTTCAACAGGTAACCTCGTAAAAGGCCACTATGGACCTCCTGTTGCCTGTACTTCCTTTATATTCCTTTATATTCCTTCGTATTATTAATCCTCTTATTCTAATTCTAAAATATCCTCATATTCTAATCCTCTCATCAATCCTCTTATTCTAATTCTAATTATGCTCTTATTCTAATTTGTGTTTATACGACTGTCCCTATTTTCTTTCGATTTCCTTCCTGCTTGCTGTCTCTCACCTCTCTACCACCTTCTTCTGGCGCTATATGACCTCGCTGTTGCGGCGACTAATATCAATCGATCAATCTTGTTTATACGAATTTCCATGGGAACATGTTCCTCTGATTCAACTATTAGTGAATTTGTCATGAGAGAGAGAGAGAGAGAGAGAGAGAGAGAGAGAGAGAGAGAGAGAGAGAGAGAGAGAGAGATATTTGGGGGTCTAGATTATAAAATATAGCATTATCTTAATGTTGAGAACCCTGTGATCGTGTTTGAGAATTGAAGGCTTCTGATTCCTCCTGACCATGCCACGAAACAAGCTCCTTCCATATAGGTGTGTGTGTTTCGTGGCAATATTTGTGAAGGACTCATTTACCTCCAATTTTCTGACTACATCACAGGGTCCCTTAAGGGTAGAATGAATGAATGAATGAATATATTTGGACTTTGGTGATGTGAAAGATTAATAATGAATTACTTTAAACTCGTGAAAATGAATTACTCGGTATAGAATAAACGTCGGGAAAGAAGATGAGTCGTGAACATGAGAGGGAGAGTGTAAAGATGAGAGTGAAAGTGAGAGATGTAGAAATGATGGGGGGGAAGGTGAGAGTTATAGAAATGAGAGTAGAGATTAAAGTTGTAGAGATGAGGGTGGAGTTGTGAGAGTGAAGATGATAGTTGTAAAAATGAGTGAAAGTGAGAGTTATAGAAATGAGAATGAAGATGAGTTATAAAAATGAGGGGGGGGGAAGATAAGTTATAAAAATGAGGGGGGGGGGAAGATGAGTTATAGAAATGAGAGTTGAGGTGAGGGTTATGGATGCGAGAGTGAAAATTTGAGTTGTAGAAAAAAAAATGAGGGTGAAAAATAGAGTTATATAATATAGACATGAGGGTGCAAATGAGAGATGCAGACAGAGATGAGTGTGGAAATGACCGTAGCAGAGATGAGTGTGAAGATGAGAGAGTATAATGACCAGGTAGAGGGAAAGGTAATGACTGACTGACTGACTGTAGAGAGGGTGACAGCAAGGGTAGTGTTGAGGAACGATATTGCATGATGATAATCCCAACTTTTACTTACACGCAAAGTTACACGCTGGTGGTGACACGGATTTTGGGGATGGGTGGGGGTGTAGATGTAGGTGTGTGTGTGTGGGTGTGTAGGTGTGAGGTGTGAATATGTGTGAGGATGTGTAGATGTGGGTGTGTGTGGGTGTGTAGATGTGGGTGTGTGTGGGTGTGTAGATGTGTGGTGTGAATGTGTGTGTGGGTGTGTTGATGTGAGATGTGAATGTGTGTGTGGGTGTGAGGATGTGTAGATGTAGATGTGGGTGTGTGTGGGTGTGTAGATGTGAGATGTGGGTGTGTGTGGGTGTGTAGATATGAGATGTGAATGTGTGTGTGGGTGTGAGGATGTGTAGATGTGGGTATGTGTGGGTGTGTAGATGTGAGATGTGAATGTGTGAGGGTGTGTGGGTGAGGGTGTGTAGATGTGAGATGTGAATGTGTGTGGGTGGAAGTGTGAGTGTGTGTGGGTGGAGATGTGTATGTGTGAAGGTGGAAGTGTCAATGTGTGTGTGTGATTTTGTGTGTCTTTATCATCTAAGGACACTTATTATTATTTCTTCATGGTCTCGAGTGAGTTTCCCACACGACGGTACTTTTCACGAATCTATGTAAACCTTACCTTGCTGATTCGTCGAGTTTCACGCATACTGTAATGGTCAAGAAGTATGATATCCATCCCTACTGATAATCATTGGACTTTTCATCATCATGTCACGTCAAAGTTTCACATTCATAACACAAAGCGGGTACCAGCACTCAATCAAGCAATTCTGTTGATGTGTTTGTACTTTTTTCCCCCCATTTAAGACTTTATTTACACTAGTTAAGAGCTGCAGTGAAGATTGGCCTCATGAGAAATACGTGACATTCCCTTATTACTACAACTGAGATCATTGCTACAACTAATGCTCTTTTAAGGACCCTGTGATTGCGTATGAAAATATGGAGACTTTTGATTCCTCCTGACTATGCCACGAAACAAGCTCCTTCTATGTAGGTGGGTGTTTCGTGGCAATATTTGAAACACTCATTTATCTCCAATTTTCTGACTACATCACAGGGTCCCTTATGAATTAATTAAGAGCAATATGTCTAGGCATCTGGAACAAGATTAGACATGATATGGGGCTTTTCTCAGTCTTGTTATTCCACAGATAAAAACATAAAGGGACCCTGTGTGTGATGTAGTCAGAATATTGGAGATAAACGAGTCCTTCAATCATTGCCACGACACACACACACACACACCACACACACACACACACACACACCTACAGCATATGGAAGGAGCTTGTTTCATGGCATAGTCAGGAGGAATCACAAGCCTCCAATTCTCATACACAACAAACACAGGGTCCTAAAGTAGATTTCTTGCCTTCAGTCCTCACCTTCCTAAAATAAACTAAAATGAATGTCTCTCCCTCAGGCCGTGGTTGTGCTGGTGACCGTGTTGGCACTACTAGCGACCCCGGCATTCACTACACAACACGGCACAATACCTGTACGAGGAGTGGGCCGCGGAGGAGTGCCAGGAATCGGTCGGCTGGAAGGAAATGCAGGAGGCGGTGCAGGAGTCGGTGCAGGAGGAGGAGGAGGAGTAGTAGGATTGGCTGCAGGAGTCGGTGGTGGAGGAATAGAAGGTGGTGAAGGAGCAGTTACAGGAGTCAGTGGTGGAGGAATAGGAGGTGGAGGAGTCGGTGGTGGAGGAATAGCAGGTGGAGGAGCAGGAGTTGTTGGTGGAAGAGAAGTAGGAAGAGGAGGAGGAGGAGGAGGAGCAGTAGGGATCCTTAGAACTGAAAGCACAGAGTATGGTTTCAGTTCAGAGGTGAAGGATGAGGACATAATTGGAGGTGGTGGTGGTGGTGAGAAAAACAACAACAACAACAACAACAACAACAACAACAACATCAACAACAACAACTACATCAACAACAACAATAGATATGGTGTTATTGGTGGTGTTGTTGTTGGTAGAGGGAACAACAAAAACAATAACAAAAACAACAATAATATAAACAACAACAACAACAACAACAACGGTGGTAAAACAGGTGGAGTGGGAGTGGGAAGAGGTGGAGTGGGAGTGGGAACAGGTGGAGTGGGAGTGGGAAATGGTGGAGTGGGGACGGGTGGAGTGGGAGTGGGAAATGGTGGAGTGGGAGTGAATGACGTTATATTGGGAGTGGGTAAAGCAATTGGAGTGGGAATAGATGGACTGCCAGTGAAGAGAGGACTAGGAGTGGGAACAAGTGGAGTGGGAACTGGTCTTACTCGAGTGGGGACAGGTGGAGTGGGAGTAGGAAGTAGTGGAGTGGGGACGGGTGGCGTGGGGACAGGTGGAGTGGGAACAAGTGGAGTGGGAACAAGTGGAGTGGGGACAAGTGGAGTGGGAACCGGTCTTACTGGAGTGGGGAGAGGTGTTGTACAATTGGGTTCAGGTGGAGTGGGAGTGGGAACTGGTTATATCGGATTGGGGACAGGTGGAGTGGGATTAGGTACAGGTGGAGTGGGATTAGGTACAGGTGGAGTGGGATTAGGGACAAGTAGAGTAGGATTAGCGACAAATGGAGTGGGATTCAAAACAAGTGGAGTGGGATTAGCGAGAGGTGGAGTGGGAACAGGTAGAGTGGGATTCGGGCGGACAGGTGGTGTGGGGACAGGTGGAGTGGGAACTAGTGGAGGTGGAGTGGGAACAGGTGGAGTGGGAACTAGTGTAAGTGGAGTGGGGACAAGTGGAGTGGGATTCTGGAGGGCAGGTGGAGTGGGAACTAGTGGAGTGGGATTAAAAACAAGTGGAGTGGGATTAGGAACAGGTGGAGTGGGAACTAGTGGAAGTGGAGTGGGGACAAGTGGAGTGGGATTAAGAACAGGTGGAGTGGGAACTAGTGGAAGTGGAGTGGGATTAGGAACAGGTGGAGTGGGGACAAGTGGAGTGGGATTCAAGACAGATGGAGTGG
The DNA here is from genome assembly GCA_033782935.1 of Petrolisthes cinctipes. Taxonomy (NCBI): domain Eukaryota; kingdom Metazoa; phylum Arthropoda; class Malacostraca; order Decapoda; family Porcellanidae; genus Petrolisthes; species Petrolisthes cinctipes. The sequence goes on from JAWQEG010002031.1 coordinate 8,498, forward strand.
GATTGATAAAGGCGGAAGTGGAGAGGAGTGTAAAGGTTACCAGAGAAGCAAATATTGGAGCAAATGGTGGACTCATTAGTAGTTACACAGGTTATAGTGGAGAGGGTGGAAGTGGAGGAAGTGGAGGTGGAGGAGGAAGTGGTGGATTCAATAGTGGAAGTGGAAAGGGTGGAGGAAATGGAGGATTCAATAGTTTAGGTGGAGGAAAGGTAGGTGGAGGAAAGGGAGGTGGAGGAAAGGGAGGTGGAGGTGGAGGTGGAGGTGGTGTAGGTGGAAAGGGTGGAAGTAGTAGTAGTAGTAGTAGTAGTAGTAGTAGTAGTAGTAGTAATGTTGGTAGTAATATTGGGTTAAGATATTTACCACCAGGACCAATAATGAATCTTGGTATATGTGGTGGTTGTGGTGGGGGTATATTGACTGGTAGTTTGGGTATTGTAGGTGGTGGTGGTGGAGGATACAGTGCACCGTCTGGTGGTGGAGGAAGTGGTGGTGGAAGTGGTGGAGGATACAGTGCACCGTCTGGTGGTGGAGGAAGTGGTGGAGGATACAGTGCACCGTCTGGTGGTGGAGGATACAGTGCACCATCTGGTGGTGGAGGAAGTGGTGGAGGAAGTGGTGGAGGATACAGTGCACCATCTGGTGGTGGTGGTGGAGGAAGTGGTGGAGGATACAGTGCACCGTCTGGTGGTGGTGGAGGAAGTGGTGGAGGATACAGTGCACCGTCTGGTGGTGGTGGTGGAAGTGGTGGAGGAAGTGGTGGAGGATACAGTGCACCGTCTGGTGGTGGAGGAAGTGGTGGTGGAAGTGGTGGAGGATACAGTGCACCATCTGGTGGTGGTGGTGGTGGTGGTGGAGGAAGTGGTGGAGGATACAGTGCACCGTCTGGTGGTGGTGGTGGAAGTGGTGGAGGAAGTGGTGGAGGATACAGTGCACCGTCTGGTGGTGGAGGAAGTGGTGGTGGAAGTGGTGGAGGATACAGTGCACCGTCTGGTGGTGGAGGAAGTGGTGGAGGATACAGTGCACCATCTGGTGGTGGAGGAAGTGGTGGAGGAAGTGGTGGAGGATACAGTGCACCATCTGGTGGTGGTGGTGGAGGAAGTGGTGGAGGATACAGTGCACCGTCTGGTGGTGGTGGAGGAAGTGGTGGAGGATACAGTGCACCATCTGGTGGTGGTGGTGGTGGTGGTGGAGGAAGTGGTGGAGGATACAGTGCACCATCTGGTGGTGGAGGAAGTGGTGGAGGAAGTGATGGAGGAAGTGGTGGAGGATACAGTGCACCGTCTGGTGGTGGTGGAGGAAGTGGTGGAGGATACAGTGCACCGTCTGGTGGTGGTGGAAGTGGTGGAGGAAGTGGTGGAGGAAGTGGTGGATACAGTGCACCATCTGGTGGTGGAGGAAGTGGTGGAGGATACAGTGCACCACCTGGTGGTGGAGGAAGTGGTGGAGGATACAGTGCACCGTCTGGTGGTGGAGGAAGTGGTGGAGGAAGTGGTGGATACAGTGCACCGTCTGGTGGTGGTGGAGGAAGTGGTGGAGGAAGTGGTGGAGGATACAGTGCACCGTCTGGTGGTGGTGGAGGAAGTGGTGGAGGATACAGTGCACCGTCTGGTGGTGGTGGAGGAAGTGGTGGAGGATACAGTGCACCGTCTGGTGGTGGTGGAGGAAGTGGTGGAGGATACAGTGCACCGTCTGGTGGTGGTGGTGGTGGTGGTGGAGGAAGTGGTGGAGGATACAGTGCACCGTCTGGTGGTGGTGGTGGTGGAGGAAGTGGTGGAGGATACAGTGCACCGTCTGGTGGTGGTGGAGGAAGTGGTGGAGGATACAGTGCACCGTCTGGTGGTGGTGGAGGAAGTGGTGGAGGATTCAGTGCACCGTCTGGTGGTGGTGGAGGAAGTGGTGGAGGATACAGTGCTCCATCTGGTGGTGGTGGAAGTGGTGGAGGAAGTGGTGGAGGATACAGTGCACCATCTGGTGGTGGTGGAAGTGGTGGAGGAAGTGGTGGAGGATACAGTGCACCATCTGGTGGTGGTGGAGGAAGTGGTGGAGGAAGTGGTGGAGGATACAGTGCACCGTCTGGTGGTGGTGGAAGTGGTGGAGGAAGTGGTGGATACAGTGCACCGTCTGGTGGTGGAGGAAGTGGTGGAGGAAATGGTGGAGGATACAGTGCACCATCTGGTGGTGGTGGAAGTGGTGGAGGAAGTGGTGGAGGAAGTGGTGGAGGATACAGTGCACCATCTGGTGGTGGAGGAAGTGGTGGAGGAAGTGGTGGTGGATACAGTGCACCGTCTGGTGGTGGAAGTGGTGGAGGATACAGTGCACCGTCTGGTGGTGGTGGAAGTGGTGGTGGAGGAAGTGGTGGAGGATACAGTGCACCATCTGGTGGTGGAGGAAGTGGTGGAGGATACAGTGCACCGTCTGGTGGTGGAGGAAGTGGTGGAGGATACAGTGCACCATCTGGTGGTGGAGGAAGTGGTGGAGGATACAGTGCACCGTCTGGTGGTGGTGGAGGAAGTGGTGGAGGATACAGTGCACCGTCTGGTGGTGGTGGAGGAAGTGGTGGAGGATATAGTGCACCGTCTAGTGGTGGTGGAGGATACAGTGCACCATCTGGTGGTGGTGGTGGAAGTGGTGGAAGATACAGTGCAACATTTGGTGGTGGAGGAATTGGTGGAGGAAGTGGTGGATACAGTGCACCATCTGGTGGTGGAGGAAGTGGTGGAGGATACAGTGCACCATCTGGTGGTGGAGGAAGTGGTGGAGGATACAGTGCACCATCTGGTGGTGGAGGAAGTGGTGGTGGAAGTGGTGGAGGATACAGTGCACCGTCTGGTGGTGGAGGAAGTGGTGGATACAGTGCACCATCTGGTGGTGGTGGTGGAGGAAGTGGTGGAGGAAGTGGTGGATACAGTGCACCATCTGTTGGTGGTGGAGGAAGTGGTGGAGGATACAGTGCACCGTCTGGTGGTGGTGGAGGAGGTGGTGGAGGATACAGTGCACCATCTGGTGGTGGAGGAAGTGGTGGTGGAAGTGGTGGAGGATACAGTGCACCGTCTGGTGGTGGTGGTGGAGGAAGTGGTGGATACAATGCACCGTCTGGTGGTGGTGGTGGAGGTAGTGGTGGAGGAAGTGGTGGAGGATACAGTGCACCATCTGGTGGTGGTGGAGGAAGTGGTGGAGAATACAGTGCACCGTCTGGTGGTGGTGGTGGTGGTGGTGGAGGATACAGTGCACCATCTGGTGGTGGTGGTGGAGGAAGTGGTGGAGGAAGTGGTGGATACAGTGCACCATCTGGTGGTGGTGGAGGAAGTGGTGGAGGATACAGTGCACCGTCTGGTGGTGGTGGAGGAAGTGGTGGAGGATACAGTGCACCATCTGTTGGTGGTGGAGGAAGTGGTGGAGGATACAGTGCACCATCTGGTGGTGGTGGAGGAAGTGGTGGAGGATACAGTGCACCATCTGGTGGTGGTGGAGGAAGTGGTGGTGAAAGTGGTGGAGGATACAGTGCACCACCTGGTGGTGGTGGAGGAAGTGGTGGAGGATACAGTGCACCATCTGGTGGTGGTGGAGGAAGTGGTGGAGGATACAGTGCACCATCTAGTGGTGGTGGAGGAAGTGGTGGAGGATACAGTGCACCATCTAGTGGTGGTGGAGGAAGTGGTGGATACAGTGCACCGTCTGGTGGTGGTGGTGGTGGAGGAAGTGGTGGAGGAAGTGGTGGAGGATACAGTGCACCATCTGGTGGTGGTGGAGGAAGTGGTGGATACAGTGCACCGTCTGGTGGTGGTGGTGGTGGAGGAAGTGGTGGAGGATACAGTGCACCGTCTGGTGGTGGTGGTGGAGGAAGTGGTGGAGGATACAGTGCACCATCTGGTGGTGGTGGAGGAAGTGGTGGAGGAAGTGGTGGATATAGTGTACCGTCTGGTGGTGGTGGAAGTGGTGGAGGTTACAGTGCACCGTCTGGTGGTGGTGGTGGTGGAGGAAGTGGTGGAGGAAGTGGTGGAGGATACAGTGCACCATCTGGTGGTGGAGGAAGTGGTGGAAGATACAGTGCACCATCTGGTGGTGGTGGTGGTGGAGGAAGTGGTGGAGGATACAGTGCACCGTCTGGTGGTGGTGGTGGTGGAGGAAGTGGTGGAGGATACAGTGCACCATCTGGTGGTGGAGGAAGTGGTGGAGGATACAGTGCACCATCTGGTGGTGGAGGAAGTGGTGGAGGATACAGTGCACCATCTGGTGGTGGTGGTGGTGGAGGAAGTGGTGGAGGATACAGTGCACCATCTGGTGGTGGTGGAGGAAGTGGTGGAGGATACAGTGCACCGTCTGGTGGTGGTGGTGGTGGTGGAGGAAGTGGTGGAGGATACAGTGCACCATCTGGTGGTGGAGGAAGTGGTGGAGGATACAGTGCACCATCTGGTGGTGGAGGATACAGTGCACCATCTGGTGGTGGAGGATACAGTGCACCATCTGGTGGTGGTGGAGGAAGTGGTGGAGGATACAGTGCACCGTCTGGTGGTGGTGGAGGAAGTGGTGGAGGATACAGTGCACCGTCTGGTGGTGGTGGTGGAGGAAGTGGTGGAGGATACAGTGCACCGTCTGGTGGTGGTGGAGGAAGTGGTGGAGGATACAGTGCACCATCTGGTGGTGGAGGAAGTGGTGGAGGAAGTGGTGGAGGATACAGTGCACCGTCTGGTGGAGGTGGTGGTGGTGGGAGTGACTCACCTCCATATGGCATTCAATTTCTCCAACCTCCTTCGTTTGGTGGTGGTGGTGGTGGTGGTGGTGGGTACAAACCCCTTTTTAACATTCCTGGTGGAGATAGTGTTAAATCTGGGTCTGGTAGTGGTAGTGGTAGTGGTGGAGGCTTCACTACGCCTCTATGTGGAGGAGGATGCTTTAGTTTCCCCTTCAATAAAGTGTTTGGTGGGAGTAGTGGAGGTAGTGGAGGTGGTGGTGGTGGTGGTGGCAGTAGTTACAGTGGTACCAGTGCTAGTGGTAGTAGTTATAGTGGCGGTAGTGGTAGTAGCAGTAGTGGGGGTGGTAGCAGTAGTGGTAGTAGCAGTAGTGGGAGTGTTAGTGGTGGTAGTAGCTATAGGGGTCGTAGCAACACTGGCTTGGTCGTGGCTTCCAGTCGTCCAATACAACAACAACAAAGTCGTGGTGTTGGTTCAGGGGGTCGTAATGGTCGTAGACGTAATAAGGTGGGTCGTATTGTGTTCAGTAAGAGTGGGTGCCATGACGGTAAAGGTAATGATGATAGTGGTGGTGGTGGTGTTACACGTGTTAGGAAGGCAGTTGTCAGTAAGGCAGTTGTTGTACCCTCACCACCAGATAAGACCAAGTTCCATTTCGGGTTTACATTCGCTGCAGTCCCCAAAGTCAAATCGCTCAGGTACACATTATAATAAGTTAGATATTAATGTAGATAGAACTAACGCTGCTTTCACTCCAACGTACTTAGGAATACATTGAGTCTAATAGGATCGTTCACACTAGGCGGGAGCGGCAGGAAAACCGCCGAGGTCACCGTTACTGACCGCCAGACCTCGGTGGCAATAATACCGCTGGGCAGGTTTGAAGGCCATTTGTTGTTATGGCTGCTTTCACACGAGCTGTTTCTGCCACGGCGGCAGTTTTGTTTGAGTTCTACTAATGTACTGTATGTATTGAAATCAAATAAATATATACGAGGTACACCCCACAAGTTGAGACTTTTTCAAGAGACACATGTATTTATCTCAGAACAACACATACTCTCGTCTCCCTCAAAGGATCTTTCAATTTCAATGCACTTTTTTTGTAACACTCAAGCCACTTACTGAATGCCCCCTTGTAGTCCTCCAATGTGAAGGCATCCAGGGTGCTCATCACAGCCATCTTCATCTCCTCCACATCCTCAAAAGGTCATCCCCTGAGCTCCTGCTTCAGTATCAGGAACATCCAGAAGTCGCAGGGGGCCACATCTGGATTGCAGGGAGGGTGAGGGACAGTCTTGATGCTCTTCTCCCAAGTACTTGGACCCCAAGGTGGACTTGCTGCTGGGTACATTGTCCTGGTGCACGTGCCACTAGCCAGAATTGAAGTGTTCTGGCCACTTGCAATGAAATCTCTTCCTGAACTCCCTCAAAACCTCCACAATGTACTCTTTGTGTGGGGGACCCAGTGGATGTAAATGACGTCCTTACTGTCCCAGAAGGAGATCATCATGAGCTTCCCAGTGAACCTGATCTGCCTGGCCTTCTTGGGTCTGGGGGAGTCAAAATGTTTCCACTGTGCACTCTGTCTCTTAGACTGTGAATCATAACAGAAGATCCAGCTCTCATCACAGGTTACCAGGGACTCAAGGACATGTTGGATTCAAAGTGATCAACTCAACCACCTTCCTGTTGTCATCAATGCACCTCTCCCTCTGTCCTTCATTGAGCAACTTGGAAACAAACTTTACACAAACTTTGCCCAAGTTGAGATCTTCATGAATGATTCTGTGCACAGTGGCCTCAACCATTTCAAACTGTGTAGCAATTATCAAATGAGATGCACGACAGTCCTTGTCTACGAATTTGCAAATTTTGTCCACCAACTCCAGCGTCCAACAACACTTCTTGCCACACTTTTCATAGTCCCTCGCCTGCTCCCTGTCCTCCTGAAACTATTATGCCAGTGGTAAACAGTCAAAGTGACGGCGGCAGAAAACGCTCGTGTGAAAACGGCCTAAGGAAGACATTCAATGGGCCGTATGCAAGAACATCCGTGGTGTTGACGATGTCGTGGTACTGGTACGATGGCTCTGTAGTTTGTCTATAGAGTTGTTTTACTGGTACCAAGCCATCGTTAACACTATGAATGTTCTTGCATACGACCCAATATAAGGGAATATCAACACTCAAAGGTTATGGTTTATTATATCAGGGTTTGGGATACCGGAATTTCAGTTCTTTAGTTTATAATCACGTTCAGACACTTGGACGCCTTCGATAAGGTTTCTCTCAGTCGAAACACCTTGTCATTATCTTGGGTTGAAGTGGGAAATGTCGAGCGAATAAATTTGCTTAGTCATTACTGTAATTATTTTAAGGGGGTAATACCCTTTTGGTACATTGGAGTGCCTTGATTCCTCCAAAGTATGCCAGGAAACAAGGTCTCATGAAAAATATAAAGATGTCCTGTTTCCTGGAATAGTTAGGAGGAATCAGATAAATATTAAAGGTCGCCAATGAGTGGCAGTGAATGGGACTGTGTGCAGCTGACACTACACTAGACTGTATGAAACACAACTATAGCACACATCACAATGATGATGAGTGGCCCAGAGATTTCTCCACCCACGTGACACCCGAGTCAGCTTCGGCTATGGCTACGTAAGCCTGAAGGCCTCAGACAACTGACTCAAACCCCCCACCCCCTGCTCACAAGGGTGGTAACCTCTGGCATCGGTGAAAGATTTTTACAGTGTGTCCCGAGCAGGAATCAAACGCTGGACCACAAAAGCTGCACCCACGCACTCTACCACTGTGCTAGTCAGATTTACCAAAACTGTACTTTCTCCTTAAAATGTTGATTTTTCCTCGTCCTCATGGTGAATCAAACTATACTAATAAAATGATTATGTCAAGGATATACAGGTTTCATTATATTAACAACTTATAATACTAAAATAATCTCCAGGCAAATCCAATTCAACCAAAGGTAGATTCATATCACTCCTACTTTCCTTATATTCGTTCACCTGTCAGCACCTCCAATCACCAATCAACACCACTGGAACTTGGGACAATACTGGTGAACGAAAACTAAAGGAAACGAAACAAAGTGACAAAACCATAATTATTTGGCTGTAGTGAGGGCCAATGATAATGTAAAATTCTACACTGTTCTTTAGGGGCAATAATTATGTCAACTTTTACACTGTTCTTTAGTGACAGTATATTGTAACTAGTCCTCTGTCAGTCAGTCTGTATGTTTATCCGTGTGTCTCTATGTATACATCGATGTTAACAGCAAAAAACTTCGAACAAAGCTGATCAGATTTTCACCATCACTAGAGAACCAATCATTCAGAAGATGACTAAGTCGGCTTCAGTGTTAAGCCATTGTTTTTCCTGGCATAACTTGGAGGAATCACAGACCTTCCAATTTACCAACAAGACAATTTCCCCTTAATTAAAAGAGATAGTGTATATTTTCACCAGGATAAAAGCCCTCACTAAAGTCATCTCCAACGCTAAGGCCATTATTATAACTCATTTTCTCATCTTGTTATTATTGTAAACTTTCTTATTATTATTATTATTATTATTATTATTATTATTATTATTATTATTACTGTGTAAATTTGTGAATATGATTAAGGAGAGATTTTCTTGTTGGTAGATTGGAATTACTTTGATTTCTCCAAACTATGCCAGGAAAAAAAAAATATTAAAATATCACTGAGGGAGCTTGTTTCCTGGCATAGTTTGGAGGAATCAGAGACCTTCAATATAACCAGCAACAAGACTATCTCCTCTTCATGTACAGTCCCGAGCACTAATAAGTATACAGGTGTGCTTCGAATACCTAGAGACAGTAAATAAATAAATGCATAATAATAACATCTCCACTGGAATTTCTTCGTTGGTGAATTGGTGGTGGACTGTTCAAAGCTTCAACCAACCAAAACTGTATACTTATTAGTGCTCGTGACTGTACTGATAATAATATAATAGGGTAAGGGTTTGTGGGAAAATACTAGTGTTCCTAATATGTATACCAAATTATATAATATATACCTATTGTGTATGAATTTTATAACCTGTGTATAAATTTTATAAGTTGATTTTCTTAAACCTAATATTTTATAACCAATACAATGGTAAAGTTTTATTTTCTTGAACCTAATATTTTATAACCAATACAGAGGCAAAGATGATTTTCTTAATTAAACCTAATATTTTATAACCAATACAGAGGCAAAGATGATTTTCTTAATTAAACCTAATATTTTATAACCAATACAAAGGTAAAGTTTTATTTTCTTAAACCTATTATTTTTATATATATATTTTCCTCATCTTTGGTGTTCAGTATGTACAGTTGAACGAGTAGAAAGTGCAACAGATATCTGGTTGTATTTGGCAACATCATCTTCACCACTACCACCACCACTCAGAGTTCAGCCAATCACGTTCCACCTTACATTTTGGCTCTAGGTTTCCGGTTATTCATTCATGTGTAGAAAAGAGGGCTTACTAAAAAAAAAAAAAAAAAAAAAAAAAAAAAAAAAAAAACTGCCAGATGTTGCCATACAGATAGATTTTTTTTTTTTTTTTTCACTTTCTACTTGCTCAACTGTACACTCGCAATCCAAAGTTTGTATCCAGGTCTTGTTGAAGTTTCGAATCATTTGACATACTAGTGAACCAATTACAACGCTTATCCTGTTTCATATTTATATCCAGGTCTTGTTGAAGTTTCGAATCATTTGACATACTAGTGAACCAATTACAACGCTTATCCTGTTTCATATTTATATCCAGGTCTTGTTGAAGTTTCGAATCATTTAACATACTAGTGAACCAATTACAACGCTTATCCTGTTTCATATTTATATCCAGGTCTTGTTGAAGTTTCGAATCATTTGACATACTAGTGAACCAATTACAACGCTTATCCTGTTTCATATTCATATCCAGGGCTTGTTGAAGTTTCGAATCATTTGACATACTAGTGAACCAATTACAACGCTTATCCTGTTTCACGTTTGCTTGAGCTCGCTTCATAATACTCGATCAGGCTATTTGAAGCAAGCCTGGATAAATATTTTGGATCACGAGTGTACAATACCAATATTAACCAAAACAATGGAATATTTGGCATCAACGACGATAACAAAAATATTAGTAATTATTCAATGATTTAATTATTTGAAGCTCGAATAATTAATGTCCTCCTCTGTAAAATGATAAACGTGAGTGAGAGAGGTCTATCGAGAATCATGTCCAATTTTGTTCGAGATGCCTAGACACATTACGTTTGATTGAGGGATTGATTGACTTTAGGCGCCGCAACATCGAGGTCATATAGCGTCAGAAAAAGGTGGCGATAGAGAGGTGAGACATCAAGCAGGAAGGAAATAGAAAGAAAAGAGGGACATTTGAAGAACTACAAGCTGTTACGTTTGAGGGAGCTGCATAAGTCGTAGTAAAGGGGAGGGGAAGATATTTAATTAAAGGGATAGTGTTCCAGAGTTGACCAGTAAAATAATGGCTATTTTTTTTACAATTATCCAAAATACAGGGGAACAATTGAGGCAGAACAAGCAATTAATTATTATAGTATATTTTTGGTACATTGGAGTGCCTTGATTCCTCCAAAATATGCCAGGAAACAGGACCAGATGAACAAAAATAATGGGTGGTGGTCTGTCGCTTGGAATAGTTTGGTGGGAATCAGTTGCTCCAGATTTACCAACAGTACCGTACTATCTATCTCCTTAATTAATGGGTTTGAGCTAAAAAAAAAAAAAAAAAAAAAAAAAAAAAAAATAATAATAATAATAATAATAATAATAATAATAATAATAAAAAAAAAAACTTCGAGCCAGCTGCCGCCCCCTTCGCCAGTGATGAAAGAGTTGCATTCACTTCCACTACAGAAATATGTCGAGCAGAACTTTCAAAACGTGGAAGTAAAAGGAATGATGAGAGATTTTCACTAACAGACCACACACACACACACACACACACACCCTACAACACACACACACACACACACACACACACACACACACACACACACACACACACACACCCTACAACACACACAAACACACACTACAACACACACACACACACACTACAACACACACACACACCCTACAACACACACACACACACACTACAACACACACACACACCCTACAACACACACACACACACACTACAACACACACACACACCCTACAACACACACACACACACACTACAACACACACACACACACACACTTACTTGCTTCTTAGTCTATGCTGTTGATCTTTGGAAGTGTACAGTTACGAGCACTAATAAGTATACAGTTTTGGTTGAAGCTTTGAACAGTCCACCACCAATTCACCAACGAAGTAATTCCAATGGAGATGTTATTGTGTATTAATACACTGTCTCTATATATAGGTATTCCAACCACACCTGTATACTTATTAGTGCTCGTGACTGTACAAATGAATGCAGTAATTACAAACATGGAAAAAAAAAAAATCATATCAAGCATGTGTTGCTTTATTTTTTATTGTTATTGCACTGAAACCATTCTGGATGTACACCCGAGCTCGTAAATTCGGGACCACGTACAGTTGGACACATGAATGGGTGGGTGGTACAGCCCAGGTGAAAGATACTTGTCCCATTTGAGTAACCAGTGTCTATTATCAGGTACTTGCTTTTTATTATTACCATCCTCAATACTGACTTCTGCCCCTCCTAATTACCAACCTAACCTAACCTAACCTAACCAGTGTCTATTATCAGGTACTTGCTTTTTATTACAATTCTCAATACTGACTTCTGCCCCTGATGTCTACTATTTGGCACTAAGGAACTTGATATTGGGAGAAATTTACCATCTTTCACTTGGGCTGTACCACCCATTCATGTGTCCAACTGTACTTAGATGTTTATGTCATTTGAGCTGGTAACATTTATTTGGGGAGGAATCAGAGTAGGTGGAACATAGTAGAGGGACATGATACAATCTTTCACCTACAATGACACCTTCCCCACACAGTGTTACCAGCTCAGATGACATATATAAACATTTCGGGACGTGGTCGCGAATTTAGGAGCTCGAGTGTACAGTCACACACCAAATAGTCGGAGCAATTCTCAATCATAAATAACCCTGAACTAGTGAGTCTGAAACGATTAAATAAGGGACCCTGTGTGTGATGTAGTCAGAAAATTGGAGGTAAACGAGTCCTTCAAAGAGTGCTACGAAACACACACACACACACACACATACCTACAGTTGGACACATGAATGGGTGGTACAGCCCAAGTGAAAGATGGTCAATTTCTGCCAATATCAAGTTCCTTAGTGCCAAATAGGGGCAGAAGTCAGTATTGAGGATGGTAATAAAAAGCAAGTACCTGATAATAATAGACACTGGTTACTCAAATGGGACAAGTATCTTTCACCTGAGCTGTACCACCCATTCATGTGTCCAACTGTACATGTAAGGAGCTTGTTTCATGGCATGGTCAGGAGGAATCAGAAGCCTCCAATTTTCATACACGATCAAAAGATCCTTACTTAATTAACACATGTCCCAAATTCCATCAATAAAAATGCTTCGGATTATTATTGTTTTTTAGGGGGTTTGGGATTAGGGGGATAGGCTTGGGGGGGGGGTGCGGGAATAGGGGGACAGGCTTGGGGTGGGTAGAAAGCCTGTCCCCTATTCCCGCACCCCCATAACCCCCACCCCCCTCCAAGACTGTTCCCCTACTCCCGCATCCCCCTAAACCCCCCTTCCCAAGCCTGTCCCCCTACTCCCGCACCCCCCTAAACCCCCCTTCCAAAGCCTGTCCCCCTACTCCCTCACCCCCCAACCCCCCCCCCCAAGCTTGTCCCCTACTCCCGCACCCCCTTAAACCCCCCTCAAGCCTGTCCCCCTATTCTAGCACCCCCTTAAACGATTAGAGGATCATAAATGAACACTGAACACTGAAACACAAAACACACTGAAACACACTATTACACAAGACACACTGAAAGAACAAACACACTGAAAGAACAAACACACTGAAAGAACAAACACACTCAATGAACAAACACACTGAAAGAACAAACACACTGAAAGAACAAACACACTGAAAGAACAAACACACTGAAAGAACAAACACACTGAACAAACAAACACACTGAAAGAACAAACACACTGAAAGAACAAACACACTGAAAGAACAAACACACTGAAAGAACAAACACACAGAAAGAACAAACACACTGAAAGAACAAACACACTGAAAGAACAAACACACTGAAAGAACAAACACACTGAAAGAACAAACACACTGAAAGAACAAACACACTGAAAGAACAAACACACTGAAAGAACAAACACACTGAAAGAACAAACACACTGAAAGAACAAACACACTGAAAGAACAAACACACTGAAAGAACAAACACTGAAAGAACAAACACACTGAAAGAACAAACACACTGAAAGAACAAACACACTGAAAAAACAAACACACTGAAAGAACAAACACTCTGAAAGAACAAACACACTGAAAGAACAAACACACTGAAAGAACAAACACACTGAAAGAACAAACACACTGAAAGAACAAACACATTGAAAGAACAAACACACTGAAAGAACAAACACACAGAAAGAACAAACACACTGAAAGAACAAACACACTGAAAGAACAAACACACTGAAAGAACAAACACACTGAAAGAACAAACACACTGAAAGAACAAACACACTGAAAGAACAAACACACTGAAAGAACAAACACACTGAAAGAACAAACACACTGAAAGAACAAACACACTGAAAGAACAAACACTGAAAGAACAAACACACTGAAAGAACGAACACACTGAAAGAACAAACACACTGAAAGAACAAACACACTGAAAGAACAAACACACTGAAAGAACAAACACACTGAAAGAACAAACACACTGAAAGAACAAACACACTGAAAGAACAAACACACTGAAAGAACAAACACACTGAAAGAACAAACACACTGAAAGAACAAACACACTGAAAGAACAAACACACTGAAAGAACAAACACACTGAAAGAACAAACACACTGAAAGAACAAACACACTGAAAGAACAAACACACTGAAAGAACAAACACTGAAAGAACAAACACACTGAAAGAACAAACACACTGAAAGAACAAACACACTGAAAGAACAAACACACTGAAAGAACAAACACACTGAAAGAACAAACACACTGAATGAACAAACACACTGAAAGAACAAACACACAGAAAAAACA
>JAWQEG010002031.1:25000-42197 GCA_033782935.1 Petrolisthes cinctipes
GTGTGTGTGTGTGTGGTTATCATAATAGGCAGTGGGAAGAGGAAGTAGTCTACCATACAATAACACACTCACACACACACACACTTTTCACACAGACACACACAGACACACACACACACACACACTTTTCACACATACAACAAGTAGGCCACACATTTTGGTCTCAAGGGAACTAACAAAAGATAGGAATTAGTATCTAAAACCCAGAATCAAGAAAACTATATATATTATTATTATTATAATTATTATTATTATTATTATTATTATTTTTCTTTTTTTTTTTTTTTTTAGGTGTCTCCCTCATATATTGTCTTGTTTCATTTTTGGTAATTATAGGGACCCTGTGATCGTGTATGGGAATTGGAGGCTTCTGATTCCTCCTGACTATGCCACGAAACAAACAAGCTCCTTCCATATAGGTGTGTGTGTGTGTGTGTGTGTGTTTCGTGGCAATATTTGAAGGACTCGTTTTTACCTCCAATTTTCTGACTACATCACACACAGGGTCCCTTAAGGTGGTAGGTAATTCTTTTATGGTACATTGGAGTGCCTTGATTCCTCCAAAGTATGCTAGGAAACAGGACCAGAAGAGCAAAAATAATGGTTCTCTGTTGCTTGGAATAGTTTGGAGGATTCAGTTGCTCCAGATTTACCAACATCAAACTCTCCTCTTAATAAATGGAATCAACACAAACTTACACCATTTATTTACACAGCTTGGTGGTACGTATGAAGGGATATTACACACACACACACACACACACACACACACACACACACACACCATATGCCTGTAGATACTAAGATAGGTATGTAGTAGGTATAGTATTAATATAAGTTAGGTAATAATAGGTTTGATATATTGTTTTCTGTTAAAACACACACACACACACACACACACACCATATGCCTGTAGATACTAAGATAGGTAGGTAGTAGGTATAGTATTAAGATAAGTTAGGTAGTAATAGGTTTGATATTGTATTCTGTTAAAAACACACACACACACACACACACACACACACACACACCATATGCCTGTCGATACTAAGATAGGTAGGTAGTAGGTATAGTATTAAGATAAGTTAGGTAGTAATAGGTTTGATATATTGTATTCTGTTAAAAAAAAAAAAAAAAACACACACACACACAATACATAGTAGAGATTACCTAATTTATAACGTAATAATCTCACGTCTTCTTCTCTTGGCAAAAAGGAAGTGAACTGATCTCTCACACACACACACACACATACACACACACTCACTCACACTCACACTCACACTCACACTCACACTCACACTCACACTCACACTCACACTCACACTCACACTCACACTCACACTCACACTCTCTCTCTCTCTCTCTCTCTCTCTCTCTCTCTCTCTCTCTCTCTCTCTCTCTCTCTCTCTCTCTCTCAAATCACTTCATTACTGTAAGTTGTACCCGCACACACACACACATACACACACACACACAGAAACTCTCTCAACCACTTAATTAAGCGCTCTCTCTCTCTCTCTCTCTCTCTCTCTTTCTCTCTCTCTCTCTCTCTCTCTCTCTCTCAAGAAAACATAACTACAACACAACATAGTCCTTCTCAAACAGATATCCCATCCCACTTAGTTCTTTCTCAACATTAATTTAAGTTTGCTCTTTCGTAACAGAATTAAAACTTGTAGAAGATAAATTGCTATTGTACATTCACGAGCACTAATAAGTATACAGTTTTGGTTTGGTTGAAGCTTTGAACAGTCCACCACCAATTCACCAACGAAGTAATTCCAATGGAGATGTTATTATTGTGCATTTATTTATTTACTGTCTCTAGGTTAGGTGTTCCAAGCACACCTGTATACTTATTAGTGCTGGTGACTGTACAATGGAGATGTTATTATTGTGCATTTATTTATTTACTGTCTCTAGGTTAGGTATTCCAAGCACACCTGATGGATACTTATTAGTGCTCGTGACTGTACCTCTTCTCCACCAAGCAATTTCAAGCAACATACCACCATTATTTATATTCATTTGGTCCTGTTTCCTGGCATACTTTGGGGGAATCAAGGCACTCCAATGTACGGAAGGTATACAATATATTTTCTTAACGAAGCTTGGAAGGTTCTGATCCCCTATTATCTTACTTTTGAGAGAGAGAGAGAGAGAGAGAGAGAGAGAGAGAGAGAGAGAGAGAAGGAGTTGCAAGGACAAGTAACACCTCAAAAGGTCTTACGACCCATACCAAGGAGGTACCGTAGGTGTAGTAGCAGTTGCTAACTAATAGTGAGAGAAAAGTATAGTAAAGAGAAGGCTCTCCCCACCCACCTCTCCCACCCGCATTGCGGGTATGGAAATGGAAATGTACCTAACCCGGAAGAAAAAAGGCCGGACTAGGAAATTTTTGTACAGGAAAGGAGGAAACAATCACTTTAACTCTAACAGGCTTGGCAGAACTTTGTCTAACTGTGTCTTGAACTGCTCTATCGAGGAACTATCAACTACCTCTGCTGGTAGCTGATTCCAGACATTGCAGATTTTATATGTGAAGAAATTACCTAACGTATTATGGCGGAAGCGTTTCAAGTCTAGTTTCCATCCATGGTTTCTAGTTGCATTAGTGTTTAAGCTAAACAGGCACTGATAATCAATGTTTTCATATCCACGAAGGATTTTGAAAACTTCAATTAGTTGACCTCTCAAGCGTCTTGTCTCTAATGAGAAGAGACCTAGTGCCTGCAGCCTTCTCTGGTAGCCCATGTGCTTAATTGATGGGATCAGTTTAGTGGCCCTAGCCTGGACTTTCTCAAGCCTCGCAATGTCTTTCTTGAGAGTCGGCGACCAGAACTGCACAGCATATTCCAGATGTGGCCGAACCAAAGAATTGTACAGAGTGAGGACTATCTCTTTGTTTCTGAATCTAAATTGCCTCTTTATGTAACCAAGAAGCCTCTGGGCTTTCTTCTCTACTTCGAGGCACTGCTTGGAGAATTTGAGGTCACTGCTGATCAGTACACCTAAGTCTTTCTCCAAGTCAGTACTACTAAGTTCACTTCCCAACAAAGAGTAACTGGCTCTCTGATTGGCTGGACCTATGTGCATCACTTTACACTTGTCCAAATTGAATGGCATCTGCCATCGTTCAGACCACTCTCCTACTTTCTCTAGGTCTTTATGTAGTTGTTCTACCTTTTCAAATGATGAAGCATTACATCCTAACTTGGTGTCATCAGCAAATTTTGCAATTCGACTGACAATGCCCACATCTATATCATTAATGTAGATTATAAAGAGTAGTGGACCTAGAACTGAACCTTAAGGAACCCCACTTGTGACTGATGCCCAACTTGAGGCTTCCCCGTTGATTACTACTCTTTGGCGCCGGTCAGTCAGCCAATTCTCAATCCATTTAGCAAGCATGCCCCTTATTCCCAGTGCACGGGTTTTTGCCATCAACCTCTGATGAGGTACCTTATCAAAGGCTTTCTGAAAGTCCAGATAAAGGATGTCTATTGCCCGGCACTGGTCATACTCAGAAAGCATACCGTGGAAAAATTCAATCAAGTTGGTCAAACATGAACGCCAACGCCTAAAACCATGCTATGAATCATACAATAAATTATATGATTCAAGATGATCTACTATTCTATCTGCAACTATACCCTCCAATACCTTTCCTACTACAGATGTAAGGCTGATTGGTCGGTAGTTTCCAGGAAGAAGGCGATCTCCCTTTTTAAATATGGGAGTCACATTTGCTTCCTTCCAGTCAGATGGGACCTCTCCTGTTTCAAGCGATATATTGAAGATAGCAGCCAGGTGAGGAGTTACCTGGTCACATACCTCTCGCAAGACCCTAGGAAGAAATTCATCAGGACCAGGAGATTTATTGACACTTAATTTACCTATTCTGTCTCTAACTTTTGCTTCACTGCATTGGACTCTTTCTATGGTAACACCCTCATGAGTAGTGCCTGGCTCTGGGATGTTACCCCCATCTTCTCGGGTGAACACTGATGAGAAATTGGAATTTAGAATATCTGCCATCTCTTCATCAGAGTTTTGCAAGACACCGTTCCCATCATGCAATGGGCCTATCTTGTTTCTAATTGGTTTTCTGCTGTTTACATAACCAAAAAACTCCTTGGGATTCTCCTTACACAAGGCTGCAATCCGGAGTTCCTCGTTACACTTGGCTCTGTCTACAAGTGATTTCACCTTCCTACGTAGGTGGTAATATTCACTTTGTATCTCTAAATTACCAGTTCTTTTGAAGTGGCGGTAGGCTGCCTTTCTTTTCCTAATTGTAGCTGCTATTTCTCGTGTGAACCATTTGGGTTGGGACATTGGGGATCCAACTGGCTTAGAGGGCACGAACATTGATTGTTGTGCCATAAAGCAGTCTCGAAATAAGCACCAGGACTCATTCACCCCTTGGCCCATTTCCAAATGCATTGCACTAACTCCCTTTCTCAGATTACAGAAATCTGCTCTACTGAGGTCGGGTTTGCTCTGTTTCTGAATTTTAACTTTAGACTTGGGTACTTGCAGTGAGAACCTAATTATATTATGGTCACTTCCTCCCAATGGCTCATCTACAGTCAAGCTAGAGACAAGATCATCTTCAGAGGTGAACACAAGATCTAATATATTGGTTCCCTTTGTGGGCTCAGTCACCCACTGAGTCAAGAAAGCTTCATCAGCAAAGTCAATGTGCCTTCTTGATTCTGCATCTCCCGTTTTATCTACCCAGTTAACATGGCAGTTGAAGAGAGAGAGAGAGAGAGAGAGAGAGAGAGAGAGAGAGTCAGAGAGACAGAGATTACATACCCCATTAACATTCTAAAACTGATCCAAATTATTTCCTCTCACAAACAATTATCTTATGGTGATATTTTTTCAGTACTGGAGATGACAAACAAAAGTAAGGTGGGGAAATTTTGTGTTGGTAAATCTGGAGCAACCGAATCCTCCAACCAAAATATTCCAAGCAACAACAGAACATTATTATTATTATTTTCACCCTTCTGGTCCTGTTGTTTCCTGGCATACTTTGGAGGAATCATGGCACTCCAATGTAACAAAAGTGAATTACCACCTTAATTAAGGACCCTGTGATCATATATGAAAACTGGATGCTTCTGATTCCTTCTGACTATGCCACGAAACCAGCTCCTTTAATATAGGTGTGTGTGTGTGTGTGTGTGTGTGTGTGTGTGTGTTTCGTGGCAATATTTGAAGGACTCATTTACTTCCAACTTTCTGACTGCATCACACACAGATTACCTTATTATTATTATTATTATTATTATATTTTTTATGTATTTTTTTTATGGGATGTCTTCTGTAAATATATATTAAAAAATGTACAATGTAGATGTTTATTATTATTATTATTATTGTTATTATTATTATTTCTATTATTATTATTATTATTATTATTATTATTATTATTATTATTATTATTATCATTATATTTTTATATTTATTATATATTATTATTATTATTATTATTATTATTTAGGGCTACTACACTTTTGTTACATTGGAGTGCCTTGATTCCTCCAAAGTATGCCAGGAAACAACAGGACCAGATGAACTAAATTAATGGCATCCTGTTGCTTGGATTAGTCTGGAGGAATCATTTGCTCCAGATTTACCAACACTGTACTACTCCCTCAAGGATACAGGATACCATTATTTTTCTTCATCTAGGTCTGTTTCCTGGCATACTTTGGAGGAATCAAGGCACTCCAATCTTCCAAAACTATACTATCCCTAAATAATAATAATAATCATAATAATAATAATAATAATAATACAAATAATAATAATAATAATAATAATAATAATAATAATAATACAAATAATAATAATACAAATAATAATAATAATAATAATAATAATAATAATACAAATAATAATAATAATAATAATAATAATAATAATAATAACAATAATAATAATAAACATCTACATTGCACATTTTTTAATATATATTTACAGAAGACATCCCATAAAAACAATACATAAAAAATATAATAATAATAATACTGGTGCTTGACGTGTGTGTGTAATAATAAGAGAGAATGGAGAGGTAGAGGGGTAACACAAGCATTCTCTCTCACTCAATAAAAATATGCAGGGTGTTATAATGTAGCAGAGTAATATAAAGAGTAATTAGGGTACTGTCTGTCTCTCTGTCTGTCTGTCTGTCTGTCTGTCTGTCTTGTTTCTGTGTATATATATATTTTTTCTCTCTCTCTTGCTTCTCTGTATATATTTCTCTCTCTCTCTCTCTCTCTCTCTCTCTCTCTCTCTCTCTCTCTCTCTCTGTATATTTTCTCTCTCTCTCTCTCTCTCTCTCTCTCTCTCTCTCTCTCTCTCTCTCTCTCTCTCTCTCTCTGTTATGGCTAGTTCCCTCTTCTTTCAATCCCTCCCTTCCCCTCTTTATTCACACATACACACACACACACACACACCTTTTCTATTTCTGCACAATATTTGTATTAAGGGACCCTGTGTGTGATGTAGTCAGAAGTTTGGAGGTAAATGAGTCCTTCAAATATTGCCACGAAACACACACACTTTAATTCATGTTCTCTCTCTTACACACACGCACACTTTTTTTCATGTACTCTCTCTCACACACACTTTAATTCACGTTCTCTCTTACACACACACACACACTCACACACTTTAATTCACGCTCTCTCTCTCTCTCTCTCTCTCTCTCTCTCTCTCTCTCTCTCTCTCTCTCAATTTAAATCACGTCCTCTCTCTCTCATTCTCTCTCTCTCAATTAGGTTCTCACTACAAGTACCCAAGTCTAAAGTTAAAATTCAGAAACAGAGCAAACCCGACTTCAGTAGAGTAGATTTCTGTAATCTGAGAAAGGGAGTTAGTGCAATGCATTTGGAAATGGGCCAAGGGGTGAATGAGTCCTGGTGCTTATTTCGAGACTGCTTTATGGCACAACAATCAATGTTCGTGCCCTCTAAGCCAGTTGGATCCCCAATGTCCCAACCCAAATGATTCACACGAGAAATAGTAGCTACAATTAGGAAAAGAAAGGCAGCCTACCGCCAGTTCAAAAGAACTGGTAATTTAGAGATACAAAGTGAATATTACCACCTACGTAGGAAGGTGAAATCACTTGTAGACAGAGCCAAGTGTAACGAGGAACTCCGGATTGCAGCCTTGTGTAAGGAGAATCCCAAGGAGTTTTTTGGTTATGTAAACAGCAGAAAACCAATTAGAAATAAGATAGGCCCATTGCATGATGGGAACGGTGTCTTGCAAAACTCTGATGAAGAGATGGCAGACATTCTAAATTCCCATTTCTCATCAGTGTTCACCCGAGAAGATGGGGGTAACATCCCAGAGCCAGGCACTACTCATGAGGGTGTTACCATAGAAAGAGTCCAATGCAGTGAAGCAAAAGTTAGAGACAGAATAGGTAAATTAAGTGTCAATAAATCTCCCGGTCCTGATGAATTTCTTCCTAGGGTCTTGCGAGAGGTATGTGACCAGGTAACCCCTCACCTGGCTGCTATCTTCAATATATCGCTTGAAACAGGAGAGGTCCCATCTGACTGGAAGGAAGCAAATGTGACTCCCATATTTAAAAAGGGAGATCGCCATCTTCCTGGAAACTACCGACCAATCAGCCTTACATCTGTAGTAGGAAAGGTATTGGAGGGTATAGTTGCAGATAGAATAGTAGATCATCTTGAATCATATAATTTATTGTATGATTCACAGCATGGTTTTAGGCGTCGGCGTTCATGTTTGACCAACTTGATTGAATTTTTCCACGGTATGCTTTCTGAGTATGACCAGTGCCGGGCAATAGACATCCTTTATCTGGACTTTCAGAAAGCCTTTGATAAAGTACCTCATCAGAGGTTGATGGCAAAAAGCCGTGCACTGGGAATCAGGGGCATGCTTGCTAAATGGATTGAGAATTGGCTGACTGACCGGCGCCAAAGAGTAGTAATCAATGGGGAAGCCTCAAGTTGGGCATCAGTCACAAGTGGGGTTCCTCAAGGTTCAGTTCTAGGTCCACTACTCTTTATAATCTACATTAATGATATAGATGTGGGCATTGTCAGTCGAATTGCAAAATTTGCTGATGACACCAAGTTAGGGTGTAATGCTTCATCATTTGAAAAGGTAGAACAACTACATAAAGACCTAGAGAAAGTAGGAGAGTGGTCTGAACGATGGCAGATGCCATTCAATTTGGACAAGTGTAAAGTGATGCACATAGGTCCAGCCAATCAGAGAGCCAGTTACTCTTTGTTGGGAAGTGAAATTAGTAGTACTGACTTGGAGAAAGACTTAGGTGTACTGATCAGCAGTGACCTCAAATTCTCCAAGCAGTGCCTCGAAGTAGAGAAGAAAGCCCAGAGGCTTCTTGGTTACATAAAGAGGCAATTTAGATTTAGAAACAAAGAGATAGTCCTCACTCTGTACAATTCTTTGGTTCGGCCACATCTGGAATATGCTGTGCAGTTCTGTTCGCCGACTCTCAAGAAAGACATTGCGAGGCTTGAGAGAGTCCAGGCTAGGGCCACCAAACTGATCCCATCAATAAAGCACATGGGCTATCAGAGAAGGCTGCAGGCACTAGGTCTCTTCTCATTAGAGACGAGACGCTTGAGAGGTCAACTAATTGAAGTTTTCAAAATCCTTCGTGTATATTAAAACATTGATTATCAGTGCCTGTTTAGCTTAAACACTAATGCAACTAGAAACCATGGATGGAAACTAGACTTGAAACGCTTCTGCCATAATACGTTAGGTAATTTCTTCACATATAAAATCTGCAATGTCTGGAATCAGCTACCAGCAGAGGTAGTTGATAGTTCCTCGATAGAGCAGTTCAAGAAACAATTAGACAGAGTTATGCCAAGCCTGTTAGAGTTAAAGTGATTGTTTCCTCCTTTCCTGTACAAAAATTTCCTAGTCTGGCCTTTTTTTCTCCGGGTTAGGTACATTTCCATTTCCATACCCGCAATGCGGGTGGGAGAGGTGGGTGGGGAGAGCCTTCTCTTTACTATACTTTTCTCTCACTATTAGTTAGCAACTACTACTACACCTACGGTACCTCCTTGGTATGGGTCGTAAGACCTTTTGAGGTGCTACTTGTCCTTGTAACTCCTTGTAACTCTCTCTCTCTCTCTCTCTCTCTCTCTCTCTCTCTCTCTCTCTCATAATAAGGAGTTGGAGTGAATGAATGTATGTCCACACCTTCTCTCTCTATATTAGTGCATTTGTCGCGGCTTCTAGCCGCTTAAATTGTATTTATTGGTTTGTGAAACCAGTACAGCTGGTTGCTATAGAATAGGCCCCTTCACAAGCCCAGGCCCCGTGTAGGCATAATCTGGGTTGGAAGGGTCAATTCCGTGACGTTCATCAGAAGTAAATAAAATTCAAATCTGGCGCTGTACTGATAGTGGAGCCACCTGGTGGTGGTGAGGTGAGGTATTAAGCCCCTCCTCCGCTGAATACCGCTCGTCCACTCCAATGAGAAAGAAGTGAGTGCCTGCCGCATCGGGAGGTGGGTGGGACAGTAGAAGCTGTACTGGTTTCACAAACCAATAAATACAATTTAAGCGGCTAGAAGCCGCGACAAATGCACTATTATTGGTATAGTGAAACCAGTACAGCTGGTTGCTAAGCATGCGATGCGGTAGGTGGGAGGTGAGGTGGAGGCAATCACGTGCTAGTTAAGAGTGGTTGAGAGCGGAGGGCAGGAACGGTAACCGAGCCCGGTGAGGCAGCAGCTAACGCCCCTCCCGACACTGGCTAGGTGAAAAGCCGTGGTGGGGGAGAAGTAGCTTATACCATATAACCGTAGACCATTCTGTTATAGACCAGAATTGTTACACATAAAGTCTTTATAGGTAGACTCGAGGGTTCGGGTCTAGGAGAGGAGGGGGGAGGTTCCCATGGATACTCCCCCCCCCCTTTCCTCCCCCCCCCCATTCCCCCCCCCCCCCTTATTCAAGTCTTCTGAGTTAGGGCTATGGCCCTCGCTCAGGTAATGTGATCCCGAGGGGATGAAGGAGGACACTAGGATCCAGATATCCTGTGTAATAATATCTCCTGTCACTCATCGTAGTTAATAATTGTTTGGAAAATGAATACACAAGAATTCCGTAACAATGTAATTTATTATAGACTCTCTTTCACCATATGTACACGTGAAGAATGGGGATGAGTATGAAGCTGTACAAGATGTGGATGAGGTATGGGATGATGTGACGGGACTTAAATCACCCGACCTTTTCTCTTCGGGCGGCCCCTCCCCCCCATGTGTCTCCCGCGGGGACCCTGGGGAATAGGAGGTGGAGTACCCATAGCCACACAGGGGGTAGGGGAGAGCGAGTGGAACAGGTACCTCGTCCTGAAGGAGGAAGTGGACGCCCAGCCCCCTAAATCCCTGACCCTCTCCACCGAGTGAGTCCTGAGGAAGGCGAGGGAGGCGGCCACGCCCCTAACGCTGTGAGCCCTCGGGGCGTGTCCGGGATCCCCGTTCTCTATCACTCGGCAGAGAAGGCGAGCGATTGACCTAGGGAAGAGAGGATTACCGGACCTAGAGTTGTAGAAGAGGTGGTCCGGAGAAACCCCTCTCGTCGCCTCCACGTATGCAACAAAGGCGTGGACTGGGCAGAGGGGGTGGAAATTTCCATCCCTCAGAAACGAGGGTACTGCGAGAGGGCCAATTCTGTCTTCAGCCTGCTCGTTCTTAGCTAGAAAAGCAGGGGAGGGGGAAATTGTTAAGGAAGTAAGGTTAGGGGTTACTGAAGAAAAGGCTGTGTGACGGGTCAGGGCTGCCAA
Source organism: Petrolisthes cinctipes (assembly GCA_033782935.1). NCBI lineage: Eukaryota > Metazoa > Arthropoda > Malacostraca > Decapoda > Porcellanidae > Petrolisthes > Petrolisthes cinctipes. The sequence goes on from JAWQEG010002031.1 coordinate 35,846, forward strand.
CTGAGAAGCCCTGTAACCTGTAGCTAAGGCGAGCAGGAAGAGAGCTTTCTGGAGGAGGTGACAAACCTCCAGAGGGACCCCCTCGAAGGTCAGGTAGGAAAGGACACGATGAAGGGACCAGGAGGGTGCCTGGGCCCGGTGAGGTGCGGTCCCCGCCCGAATCCCCATCCTCAGGAGAGAGAGAGGCCTCTCCGAAACCTTAATGTTAAAACCCAGGAGGAGGGGATCAGACAGGGCTGCGTGATGCGCAAGCACCGTCGCCGGGGCCCTGTTGGTGGAATCGGCGAGCCACGTGAGGAATTCCAGGACTGTGTCCTCCGAGATGACCCTGGAGGGGTGTCTTCGCAAGAAGTCCTGGAATCTTTTCCAGCATGATTCGTATTGTCGCACCGAAGACTGACGATGAGCCCTCAACATCTTGTCCACTGTCTCCTTAGTGAACCTTTTGCTGAGGACTCCCCGTAGAAACTCCAAGCGTGTAGTTTCAGTGACGCTTGGAGTGGTGCAGACAGGGTGCTGGAGAGGCACGCCGATCCCAACTGAAGGGGATGCGGGCACCACCGGGACAACTCTCCGAACCACGGCTGTGCTGGCCAGCGGGGGGCTATGAGGAGAACCCTCCCCCTGAAAGTGCGCAGCTTGAGGATCGCCTTCAGGAGGACTGAAGTGGCTGGGGGTGGGAAGAGGTAGAGATGACCCCACCTGTTCCAGTCCTCCGTGAAGGCGTCCGGGCCTCCCGCCTCTGTTCTGGATGAGAAAGTCAGGAACAGAGGGAGTAGGGCCGTGGATGGGGAGGCGAATAGGTCCACCTCCGGTGTCCCGTAGCGAAGGCAGAGAGACTCGAACACAAGGGGACGCAGTTGCCACTCGACTGACGTCCCCCTGAACCTGGATAGGGCGTCCGCCCAATCGTTCTCCCGCCCTGGCACGTAGCGGGCCGAGAGGTGAATGTCCCTCTTGGCCGCTATTGCGAAAATCTGTTCTGACAGGGACAGGAGAATTTCCGACCGTACTGTGCCCTGTTTCTGTAGGCACTGCACGGCCGCAACGTTGTCCATATCGAAGCGGACGCCTATCCTGGCAAACTGAGGGTGTCTGTTGAGCCATTCCTTCGCTACCATCAACTCCCGGGCGTTGATGTGCAGTAGCCTTTCCCCTTCCTTCCATCCCCCGCACCGTTGATGTCCCAGGCAAGACTGGTATCCCCAGCCTACGTCCGATGCGTCTGTCGCCACCGTAATCCCCGGGGGAGGGAACACCCAGGGGACCCGCTGACGCAGGGCACCGGGACGTAGCCAGGGGCGAAGGAGGCGGTGGAGAGAGGGGGACACTTGCCTGGGAAGGTCCCTGTGTGCGGGGGACAGGTGGAGGTTTACCTCCCGCGTCAGCCTCCTGTGTTTCAGTCGTCCCAGGGGCATTGCAGGGGCCGCGAAATTTAGGGACCCGAGCAATGATTCCCACTGGCGGCGAGAGAAAGTACGGGAAAAATGCGCCCGGCGGACGTGGCGGAGGGTCCGGCGGGCGTTGTCTGGAGCGAGAGAGAGGGTGGCCGAAAGAGAGTCCCACTCTATTCCTAGCCAACACAGCTTGCGAGTGGGGGTGAGAGAGGACTTGGGGATGTTCAACAGAAACCCCATTTCCTCTAGCACTCCCCTCGCTACCCGGACGTTGTTTGCTACCTGCTCCTTGGAAGGGGCGTGAAGCAACCAATCGTCCAGGTACATGAGGGTGGGGACACCCGCCTCTGCCAGACGGGATGCCACCACCCTCACGAGTTTTGTGAAGACTCGCGGAGCTAGAGAAAGACCGAAAGGGAGCCTGGTAAACTGGAACGTCTCGGTCCCCACCTGGAAGGCCAGAAAGCGGCGAAACCTGGGGTGGATCGGGACGTGCCAGTAAGCATCCTTGAGATCCAGGGATGCTAACCAGTCTCCCTTCCTCAGAACTGTGCGGACCTGAGCAACCGAAACCATCCTGAAATGTAAGGTTTTCACGAATTTGTTTAGCCTGCTCAGGTCCATCACCAATCTCGTTTTTCCCTGATCCTTTTTGGGGACCGTGAATAAACGAGAAAGAAAGACCCTTCCCGTCGCCCGCTCCACTACCCCTTTTTCCCGCATTTCCCGCACATGCGGGACGACCGAAAGTGACACTTTGGTTGAGGCAGGAGGTAGACGTAGTGGCTGTAACGGGAGAAGACAGGTGTCAGAGAGAGTACCGTTAATCCTAATCCCCCGGGGCCCGAGGGACCCGGGGTGGTTGGGGGGAGAATGACAGGAGAGGCAGAGATTTTGACCGCAAGGGAAAATCTGATTTTGACCTAACGGTAGCCCAAGGACGGGATTAGGCATAATTCATATGTCAGACAGTAAGGATGACAGTTACTCACCGGAACAGTAATCCAGGGCCATGACAGGCCCTGGCGAATTATCCTTGCTGCCCAGCCGTGGGTGGGCCAGGCTGCTGACCACCCTGTGAGGCAGCCCAGAGTGGGACCCTCAAGTGGCGCGGTCCTTCTGGGAGGGGTGGTTGAAGGAGGACTTGGGCTTCGAGAAGGGCTTGGAGACCTGTCCCCTTCCTCGAAAGGGCTGCTGGCCCCTCTGGGAGGGCCTGTTGTGTGCTCTCGGGGGAGTGGGATAGGAGGGCCTCGGTAGCCTGGAGGGCTGGGAGGGCCTCCGGGGCTGGTAGGCTGGTCTGGCTGGCTGTGGGGCACGTGGCCTACGGACAAACAGAATGATTAGGACCCAAAGTAGACCCGAAAATCCTTTCATTTCACCCCGTGACAACTCGGGTAAGACGAACACGAGAGGTACTTACTTGGAGGTGGAAGGCTTTGGTAAATTAATTACCGTTGGGAGGGAGGCGAAGATCGTGTCTGTCGCCGGTTGGTCAAAGAGGGCGGGGGACAAGGGGACAGCTAGTACCACTCCCCTCTGTGCCATCTCCGGCGCAGATTTAGCTGCTGCCTGGCGGGTTGCCAGTCTCGCCTCGGCGAACGCCTTCGCCTCCTCCCACATGAAGTGGGTAGCCATTGCCGCCACGCCCTCCATCATGGTGGCCATGGAAGAGAGGGTGTCACTGTAAGGGGTAAACAAGGAAAAAACCGAGCGAACCCGGGGATAAGTACCCGGGAGTAACAGGGAGACCCTCTACCCAGCATCCCTACAAACATGATACACGAGAAAGGTACTCACGCTAGCTGTACACCCGACATCTCGTGGTAGGAGTTTGTTAGGGCGTTGAGGCAGTCCCTAATCAATGAGGCGGCTGCTCCCGTGGAGATGGTGTGGGCCAGCTCCAGACGGGTAGCAGACTCCGCCTGCCTCAACTTACCATCGGGCTCCTTCAGCTGATAGGGGACCGGGGGCTCCTTCTCCGTCTTCCACAGGCACTCCCTCAAGCCCGGGGGAGCCCGGGAATGAGGGAGGATGACGGGGAAAGACGGAGGAGGGGGCTTCCTGGGCGCGTTGTTCCTCTGGTGGTCCAGGGACTTAAGGAGAAGGGCTGGAATATCCAGGTCCCCTTCACTCTTATCCCCCGGGAAGTACGCGTCCGGGGAAAGGAGGAGAGCCGTGTTACCGTGGGAGCGGTCAATCCTCCAAGCCCCGGACAAGTGTAGCTGGCTGTACTCCACCAGGAAACCCATCGCGTCCAGGGTAGCCGCAGAGGACACCCTAGCTGAAGTGGGTAAGGGCGCTGAGATAGGACGGACCTTGTAGAAGGGAATAGCCTCGCCCTTCTCATCCGCCCCCCACTTCACCACGACGTCATCCCTCCGGATCCACACGTCTGGTTGAGCTGTGTCCGGAGACCAGGCCACCAGTCTGCCCTCCTCCGAAGAGTGGGTCCAAGCAGGAGGGAGGAGAGACCAAGAGTAGGGAAGGTATCCGTCTCCCGAAGGAGGGGGTGACGGGGACGGGGGTGCGGAGGTAACCAACTCTTCAGCTACGTCCCCCGACGGAGACTCGAGCCCTGGGGAAACGGGAGGCACGAAAAGGACTCCCACATCCCCGGGAGGACTCGAGCCCTCGACGGGAGCAGCAGCGGGAGGCGGGGGAACAGGAGCGGGTTCCGTAGCGACAGCCTGAGGTTGCGCGACGGAAGCCCCAGGAAAAGCGTGAGGAATAAGGGTGTGGAAGATCTTAACTATCTTCCTCGACGAGGGGCTTTCCCCCCCCCGCTTACCCCTGCGGGAATTGCGGGCGGGCGAAGGAGAGCTCCCCGACGACGAAGAAGAGGAAGAGGACGACGAAGACGAGGAGGAAGGAGAACGGCGACGAGCACGGGACTTCCTGGAGTGGCGGGACCTTTTAGCCGAACGCTTGCGTCCTCTAGAGAGGCCTGAGGAGCCAGCTCTAGCAGGAGGCGAAGCTGGGGGTTCCCTGCTGGGCCCTTGTACCGGTGAGGCAGTCGGGAGAACCAGCGCGACAGACTCGCTCGCTTCCCGGGGGGATAAGCCCCGAGAAGGAGTCGTAGTACCGCCTAGGGAAGCAGGCTCAATCTCTCGGGCCTCAGGAGGTTCTAGCCCCTGAGACTCCGAGAGACAGGAAGAAGGGTAACGGGTCCTGAATAAACCCAGGTCCGCTCCCAAAATCGGGTCCACCCACGCCAAAGAAGAACCGTCTCGTTTGTGGGCCATTCTCCTAGCCCTCGTCCACGCCATACGAAGAGAAGCAAGGGCAGGGAGCTTGGAGCGGGCAGAAGGGGAGGTAACCCGACACAACTCAGCCCAGGGGCGGCACACACCACACGCCAAAGGGTCGTAACCCAAGGGAGTGAAGCAGGGTGCGTGAGGAGAACAGTGCAGGTGTCCGTCAGGCGAGACCCGCACGGTACATCCTGAGGCAGCACAAAGGGCACGAGTAGGCTGGGGGAGAAAAGAATACACAAACATGGGTTAACACGTGCAAACACTGGAACACAAACCCATCCTCCCCGAAGGAAAGAAGCGCGGGACACGCCCGCTGAACCTGGGGACCAGAACACAATCCCCCACACTCGCGCAGCCGCCCAGGGAAAAACCCCGTAAAACCATAATCGTCCGCCACATGGAGCGGGTAAAAAAGGGCCCCCCCGGACAGATGAACCAGAAGGAGGGGTAGGAGGGGACCCGATAGCCTGAGAAGAAACACTCCAGGCTGAAAATAATGGAAAAACCCCAAAATAAAATAAAAAACCCCCGCCCGGGAGAGGAAGAGAGAACCAGGGCACAATTCTCACTCCCCCCTACCGAGAGGGGACACATAATAATCGGGGAAGGCAAGAGGAAGGGCTGCAAAGACCCCATGTGGTCACCACGTGGGGTGGGGAAGTCCCACGTGGCGCCCACTAACCTCGCTAAAAACCCCAGAAAACCCCGATAAAATACACACGAAGAATGTACTAGTGGCAGGAGGGACAGTGAAAGAGGGGACAGACGGAGAAAAACTCCGAAAACAGGGGCTGAAAAGCCCCCTTCGCTTAAGGAAAGAACTAAGTCCTAACGAAGAAAAACCCCCCATAAACACCTAAAAACCCTCCTAGAAAACACACATTATACATCTGCTAAGCAGGCCAGCCACTAGAACACAAAAGAAAAATTAGCAGGAACACGCGACACAATACCATAGCGTAGCAGCGAGGAGCGTAGATGTTGACAGACGTGTGTTCCGCGACAGAGTGGACGAGCGGTATTCAGCGGAGGAGGGGCTTAATACCTCACCTCACCACCACCAGGTGGCTCCACTATCAGTACAGCGCCAGATTTGAATTTTATTTACTTCTGATGAACGTCACGGAATTGACCCTTCCAACCCAGATTATGCCTACACGGGGCCTGGGCTTGTGAAGGGGCCTATTCTATAGCAACCAGCTGTACTGGTTTCACTATACCAATAAATAATATACAAGAGACCTGTAACATCAAGAGAGAGAGAGAGAGAGAGAGAGAGAGAGAGAGAGAGAGAGAGAGAGAACATGAATTAAAGTAAGTGAGAGAGAGAGATGATATTGCTTACTAGAACTATTATTATTTTGCCCCGTTTAGTGGTAAGAAACTCTCTCTCTCTCTCTCTATATATATATATATATATATATATATATATATATATATATATTGCAATGTATAAATTTGTATGAGTAGATGCATTTATAAACACACTTAATACCCTGTAAAGTATATCTCATAATTTATTACTCCACAATTTTGTTATTATTATTATTGTTATTGTTATTATCGTTATTAGTATTGTTATTATTATTATTATTATCATTATTATTATTATTATTATTATTATCATTATTATTATTTTTTTTTTTTTTTTTTTTTTTTTTTTTACAAATATTGAAAAAATGGAAATGGAGTACTGATTAT
>JAWQEG010002032.1:0-2500 GCA_033782935.1 Petrolisthes cinctipes
ATGCCTGGGGGGTTTCTCTCTATGCTTGAATATAATATGGACGTACCTGTTTACGCGAAAGAGGAAGGATTACACACACACACAAAAAAAAAAAAAAAAAAAAAAAAAATTGAAAACTTTATTATATTGCACAAAAAATTATTAAATAAAATATGTTTCCGTGAAAGAGGAAGAATTACACGAAACAAAATATAATAAAAAAAATTCATGTATTAAATTAAACGAAAAATTAATAAATATACGAATAAAAAAAAAAAACGTATTATTTGAAGCGTTTCCTAAAGAGGAGAAACTTTTGGTGGCAAATTGGAGGGTTACTGAATCCTCCAAACCATGTCACTATTTTAATCCCCTATTAGTAACACTGAGGTGATTTGTTTACTGGTATGGTTATAGGGTAATCAGTACCTTCTAGTTTACCATAATGAAACATTGCGATTTTTTTTTTTTTTTTTTTTTTTTTTTTTTTTTAAGTTCTGTATTTACCTTTAGTGCAAGTCTGGCCAACACTCTGGGGAACGTTGCCATGCAGAACAAAATATATTAGTGCATGTTATAATCTGGAACATAGTAAGGGAAACAGAAGGAATGAGAGATGGGAGAGGAAAGGAGGATGTGACTGTGAAAGAGGTTAATGGAAGGGTAAAGATGTGAGAAGAGAAGAGAGAGAAGATAAATATGAAAAGGAAAAGAGAGAAGAGAAATCATGGAATGGGAAATAGAAGGAATAAAGGATGGGAGAGAAAGGAGAGGGGGAATAGGAGGGTAAAAATATAAGAGGAGAATATATGAAAAGGAAACGAGAGGAGAGAAATCATGGAATGGGAAATAGAAGGAATAAAGGATGGGAGAGAAAGGAGAGGGGCAATAGGAGGGTAAAAAATATAAGAGGAGAATATATGAAAAGGGAAAGAGAGGAGCGGGATCATGGGAAGAGAAATAGAAGGAATAAAGGATGGGAGAGAAAGGGAGGGCATGTGAGAAGAGAAGAGAAGAGAAGAAAAGATTAAAATGAAAAAGGAAAGAGAGGGGAGGTGTCATGGGAAAGGATAGATGGGAAAAACAAACAGAGGTGCATTGTGTTCAGGGCCTGATTAGAAATGGTTATGTGGATGCTGATACCGCCTGTCAGCTAATTATGTCAGGTAGGCTTTGCACACACTTTTATCCCAACAAGTCTATTCTGTATCATTATGCCAGACTTTACTAACCTATCACTTGGGTTATTGAGCCGTCCCATATTTCTGTAAATGATGATGATAATAATAATAATAATAATAATAATAATAATAATAATAATAATAATAATAATAATAAATATATAAATAATAATAATAATAATAATAATAAATATATAAATAATAATGATAATAATAATAATAAATATATAAATAATAATGATAATAATAATAATAAATATATAAATAATAATGATAATAATAATAATAATAATAATAATAATAATAATAATAATAATAATAATAATAATAATAATAATAATAATAATAATAATAATAACAATAACAATTATAATAAAAATAACTATAATTATACGTAAAATTATATCAGTGTTTGGCAGAATAATATATTGTCATGGGAGGTGTCGATTATGGATATACGATTATATAATTATGTATATTAATGATGATTAAATTAGTATTATTTAGATTATTATACATCACACAATTCAACAACAACAACAACCACCACAACCATTCCACCACAAAATACACACATAATGTAAACAAATTAGGCGTGTGTGGAATTGTTAATGAAATGCCATCTGGCGTATACGAGATAATTAACAACGTGTGGTGTCCTGTGGTAAGTGTTAATTTCGTGGCTGAGTGACGCTATGTAAGTGATGATAATTACGAGTCCACAGATATTCAGTCACACAAGTAAAATTCCTCCATAAAGTCTATATATAAGGTAGTGATAAATTCGAGTCCACAGATATTCACAGTCTCGTATTCACACACACAAGTACAATTCCGTGGAGACTAAGAATATTTTATGATAATATTTCGAGTACACAGATATTCACAGTACAGTACACACACACAAGTACAATTCCTCCGTGAAGACTAAGTATAATATTTTATGATAATATTTCGAGTACACAGATATTCACAGTCTCGTATACACACACACAAGTAAAATTCCTCCATGAAGACTAAGTATAAGATGGTGATAAATTCGAGTCGACAGATATTCCACACACACAAGTAAAATTCATCCGTGGAGACTAAGTATAATATTTTATGACAATTTCGAGTTTACAAATATTCCCAGTACACACACACACACACACAAGTAAAGATCCGTAACGACTAAGAATAATTTATGACAATTTCGAGGTTACAGTAATTCCCAGTACAGACACTAACAATCAAAACAACATGAAAATTACGTATAAAATATAATAACACTTCGAGTCCACAGATATTCCCCATCCAGTATAGACACGCAAGTAAAAAATTCTGTGAAGACGACTTAG
>JAWQEG010002032.1:12500-26108 GCA_033782935.1 Petrolisthes cinctipes
GCGGGAAGACACACCAGCGACTCAGGGCTCACTATGACCACCCAGGCAGTGCAGCGGTACAGTGGTCAAAGGAGAACGAAGAGGAGGTGTGGAGGGCATTGGGTAAGTGTTTTATCGAGTCTTTATTAAGGTTATTAATTAAGTAAATGCCTTTATTGTGTTATTATTAAGTGGGTGGTACAGGGACATTGGGTAAGTGTTTTATTGAATCTTTTTTAAGGGCATTAATTAAGTAAATGCTTTATTGTGTTATTATTAAGTGGGTAGTACAGGGCATTGAGTAAGTGATTTATCGAGTCTAATTAAAGGGCATTAATTGTTTTATTTAGTGTTTACTAAGGGGGTAGTACAGGGCATTGGATGAGTACTCTAGAATGTAGTATCAGTCATAATCAATCACTCTCACTGATACAACCCATTAGCATATAATTATATACACTACGTGTGGAAAAAAAAAACTATATATATAAAAAAATAATTACTTTACTATACCAAGGGAAACAGATACGTATCTCAGTGACTCTTCCATTTCCCGTCTGTCTGTTTCATTGACTGGTGCACATCACGTGGTTGACAGTCGCATATACGTATACTCTAGCCTTCGTTCCCTCTCTTTACAAACATAGAAAATAATAAATGATAGACAGATGTATGGAGAGACAAACAAACCGACTGACTGACTGACGGCTTCTATACGCTTCCTCCCATATCATAACTTTTCTCTTCAAACATTCCGAGGCCCATTCTATTCTAATGTGTTAATGTGTTCATGTTAATTAATGGTTATTGTTCGGTGTCCGTCAGATATTACCAAGGCTAACTATGTTTACTGTTTCTGCCTATAACATTAAAGTGTGCTATAACGATTGAATTACTTTAAAGCAAGCACTGTTATCATTTGTCCCATTAAGGTGGTAATTTTTTTTGTTACAATGGAGTGCCTTGATTCCTCCAAAGTATGCTTGGAAACAGGACCAGAAGAGCAAAAATAATAGTGTTCTGTTGCTTGGAATATCTTGGAGGATTCAGTTGCTCCAGATTTACCAACACAAAACTTTCCCATTAATCCAGAACAACCCCAATAAGACATTCCTGTGATTTACGTTACTTCCAACATTGGGTTGTCTATCAAGGCTTATTTTTTAATGGTATATGGACACGGTGATTTTATATTTGCAGAAGGTGTGTGCAATTATTTATAGATTACATGGATGGGCACCACTAACTTAGAAACAACCGTAGACCAAATTACTGTAATATTATATTAATTAATGGAAAAGTAGACCACAAGGTGACAAGATAATTAACTAAACCGAACATAAGGTGCACATAGGAGGTGTTGGGCCAGTCAAAACTTACAGAGTTAAATACACAATCATGAATAGTATTTCCGCTGCGGTCTGTACACACAACAAAAAAACTATCGTTACACCTTCTGCGCGATACAAAATGACACCACATATGAAGTTTTTTTTATAAGAGATGCGGCCGCAACATACATATGCAGGGATACCAATGTGAGAAGGCTGTTTTCAAAAACCTTCATTCGTAGTGTCATTTTGTGTCGCGCAGAAGGTATACCGATAGTTTTTTTGTTGTCTGTACATATATATACATTTTATTCTGCAATCACAGCCTCTATAACATGGATGACTAGAAATGGAGCTGGTAGAGGGGCGAAACGAGTGTAACATTTCACCCTGTGTGATTTCTGTCTTTTTGTGGACCAGCAAAAAGGGGAGTTATAGAGATGATAGAGAGACATTGTGGCAGATGTATGGGGGGTGGGTGGGAGGGAGGGAAGCTGATCAATGTGCTGGGTCACGAGTTTTTATCTGAATAGTGAGTGGTACGTTTTATGGTGCTGATGCCATGGGTGTGTGTGTGTATGTGTGTGTGTGTGTGTGTGTGTGTGTGTGTGTGTGTGTGTGTGAGGGGTGGGAGTGAGTCTTTTGATGAAGGTCTAGGGATACGTCAAACCTGTATGTGTGTGTGTGTGTGTGTGTGTGTGTGTGTGTGTGCTCTCACCGTGGATGATCATATGTTTGTTGGTTTGTTAGTGGAGATCTGAAGAGAGGTTGTAGTCGCCATTATCGTTGATTTAAATGAAAGATTGATGAAGAAGGATGTAGCATATTATTTTGTGAATTAAGGTGGTAATTCTTTTTTGGTACATTGGAGTGCCTTGATTCCTCCAAACTATGCTAGGAAACAGGACCAGAAGAGCAAAAATAATGGTGTTCTGTTGCTTGGAGTAGTTTGGAGGATTCAGTTGCTCCAGAATTACCAACACAAAACTTCCCCCTTAAGGTGCCCTGGTTGTTGTATTTCTTCGGGTATGAAAGTGTTGCATCGATGGCAAATTTTAGTTAAGATGGATTTTCTTTTTATTTATAGACTAGTTTGCGACTGAAGGTGTAAGAAGTATTCCTGTTTGTTCATTTTGTATAATAGTTAAGTGAATGATGAAGATGAAAATGAATGGTGGAAACAGACACATTTTTAGTGAATCACGAGAGTACAGTACTGGCAGTGTGAATGAAGGAATGGGGATTATGAAATGGTAAAAATATTGGTCGTGATAAAAAAAAATAATATTGCCCTTTCTGTCATGGTTACCTATGGTAGTTGATGAAGTTTCTTTTTGTGACTATACGAAATAGTTTAAGATTTCGGTCATGAGTGTCTGTTACTGCTTATAGAGGAAGTAACCTCATGGCAGGGTTGTTTTTTTATCAATATAGAAAAAGAGGATAAATGTAAACCATATGTTTGGGATTCATAAACCATTTTATTGAGTGAATTTTGTGGACAAAGACATAGTGTCATGTATTTATTTGAGAAATTAGCAATAGTTATAAATGAGAGAATTTGTCTATTTTATCACTAGACAAGGAGAAATCTGTGTACAGGGTCAGGAGCAACATGGACAACGTTATAATAGTTGTTGGTTCATTAAGGTGGTAATTCTCTTTTGGTACATTGGAGTGCCTTGATTCCTCCTAAGTATGCCAGGAAACAGGCCCAAGTTAACACAGAAAATGGTGATCTGTTGCTTGGAATAGTTTGGAGGATTCACTTGCTCCAGATTTACCAACACAAAATTTCCCCCTTAATTAAGCTGTAGCCTCGGCCTCGGACCTCTCAGCCTCCTGTGTGGCCCTCACCATGGCTTCAAGGGAGGCAAACATATTGTGAAGATGTTGCTCGGCTGTTGTTTGCTGCTGGAGATGGTACTCGAGGTCATAGTTGTTGAGGTTTTCACCCTTCAGGTTGACGAGGGAACGATATACTGGCAGGAAGTCGAGTGTGACGGTCTTCATCTGATCGTAAATATTTCCTCCCTGTTGCTGTGCATTACTCAACAGTGAAGGAAGGAACTTACGCATCACGTCCCAGTTGTTGTCTGAACTGGTGAGTTGTGGTTCGGTGGGCAGAGCAGCGGCCACCCCAGCCAACACCAACACACACACTAACACCTGAAGGGATAAATTACGATAAAGAATAGAAATGTAATAGACAGAAACATACAAAACAGGATTAGGAGGATATAAATTAGTACATGAACGAGTATTATGTTATAGTAAATGAAAATAAAGGATCCTGTTAGTACTAAAGTCTCAGATATTTTGCTTGGAGGAGTCTGTGCTACAAAACAGCTTCTATGAAATGCAGTGTGAAAGAATAAATAATTTCCTTTCCACTGAAAACTCATTAGTCCCCTTAGACTGAAACGTGATGATTGAAGAAGTAGTATTAAATTTTATGAATCCTTAATCTGTGGAATTATTGAGACGGCCAGTCCTGCTAGGGAAGAGCAGTTCGCATTTTATAGTAAAATTTCTTCATTTTTTTTTTTTTCAATCTTAATATTTAACAAACAGGTGGATAACTTTGAAATATTTTAATCTCGTTTGCAACTGCATTCTATGATTTTATATCTTATGTTCTTTTTTTTTTTAGTTAGCCTGTAAGTTTACTTGATAGATTTATGGATTTTATGGCTACCTGATAATTCAAATGATTTTTGAAGGAGGAGACTGGAATATATTTGAGTCAGTCAGTCAGCTGTTTACTTTAAAAGATTATTCAATGAACTCTACCTGATATTTCATGACGATTTTTGAAGGAGGAGGAGGACGTGTGATGAGGTGATGTTGAATGTCCAGAATGTACTGACTTAGACAACACAATGTAGCTATATATATACATTCTTATCCAAGCAGCACCGGCCTTCCTATTCATGATTTCCTCTTTTTTCTATCTTTTCTTGGGTGTGTCTGTTCTTGGAAAAAGGAACAGAAATAAACTTAACGGGCAAAGATGAGGGTCTATTATGAAAGGTGTTATTGAGAGGTAATGTGATAGATACGATTCCTTTGACGTGTTGAGTGACGACTGGCCAGGGAATGTTCAAGGCATTACAGAGTTGTTGTTGTTGTTGTTGAAGTTCCTCAAGCTGTCTGACCGAGCAGCCACGAGCTTTACAGAGTTGTCTCACTCAGTTACTACTCAATACTAGAAGAATATTTGTGTCACACTCTACAATTGATAACACACACACACAAAAAAAAAAATGTAAATCGAGGGGCTGGAGTGCATTATTTTTATTTATTTATTTATTGTCTCTTCACCAAACCACGTGGCAAACTATTTTCCCTCACCAGTTTATTTCACACGAAGGCCTAGAGTGAATTTACACAGCCAACTTTACATTTCGTGGAATATGACCTTCTGCCTAAGGGAAGTGTTTTTTGCTTGTGATTGAATCTGGTGCAGACAGATGTAAGGTGGTACTAAAGTGTTGGTAGTATATCTGGGGCGACTGATTCCTTTAAGGGGAGAGTATACTTTTGGTACATTTGAGTGCCTTGATGCCTCCAAAGTATGCCAGGAAACAGGACCAGATTAACAAATATAATGGTGTCCTGTTGCTGGGAATAGTTTGGAGGAAATATTATCTCCAAAAATGTCAATACTTTACCCTCCCCTTAAACTATTCCAGGCAACAGGCTGCCATTAGTTTTATTAAGCTGCTCCTGTCCCCTGGTATACTTTGGAGGAATCAATGCGTTCTAATGTATCAAAAGTGTAAATAGGGACCCTGTGATCATATATGAAACTTGATAGCTTCTGATTCCTCCTGACTATGCCACGAAACAAGCTCCTTCAATATTGGTAGTGTTTCGTGGCAATGTTTAAAGGACTCACTAACCTCCAATTTTCTGACTACTTCACGAGGTCCCTTAAGGTAGGTAATGGATGCCTGTGTTCTGACCGTTGTGAAGGTGTTGTAAATGATAAGGTACGATGAGTAATGATACAATAAGGTGAGGCAATAGTTCCGTCCTTCAGTATATGACCTTCTGCGATTTTCCCACTGATTTTACTGACCCTGTGATGTAGTCAGAATTTTGGAGGTTAATGAGGCCTTCAAAAATTGCCACGAAACACCACCTATATGGACGGAGCTTGTTTCGTGGCATGGTCAGGAGGAATCAGAAGCCTCCAATTCCCTTACACGATCACAGGGCCTTTAACGGGAGATTCTTTTACTGGTATATTTGTGGGCTACTGATTCCTCCAAACTATGCCAAGAAACAGAATCCTTATTAGTACCATTAAGGGTGTCTGTTTCCTGGCATAGTTTGGAGGCATCATAGACCTTCCAATTCTCAAAGAAAATCTCCCCTTAAGCTTCTCATGTTCTAAGACTGGACATATGCTTCATGAAACCTGTTATCGAGACCAAGGACATTGCCAACCAACATACATACACACACGTCACGACTTCCAAACACACACACACACAGACACCATTCACACGACTCACACACACACACACACCATTCACACGACACACACACACACACACAAAACACGACACATACACACCATTCACACGACACACACACACACACACACACACACACACACACACACACACACACACACACACACACACACACACACACACACACACACACACACACACACACACACACACCATTCACACGACACGACACAACACACACACACACACACACACACACACACACACCATTCACACGACACGACACACACAAGCACACACACACCATTCACATGACACGACACACACACACACACAGACGACACGACTCACCCATTACATACACACACACACACACACACACACACACACACATTTGTCTACTGTTCAATTGAAATTTCGTTTATGTCATGCTCCTCATCCTCATCAATCCACTGACACATACGTACCAAAGAACCACGTGTAATCCAAAGAGGGAAAGTGTTAGCAATGCCCAGGTAAAGAGCTTAGACACGGATGATTTGTTCACGTCTTCTATCACCAATCATCTTAAAAACTCGGTAGAAAACGGGAGGTGAGGCCGAGTTACTTTGCTGGAGGTGAGGTAGCACTATGGATTATTATTATTCCCCTATTTAAGGACCCTGCTGTGCTCGTGATATGAAAATTGGAGGCTTCTGATTCCTCCTCACCAGGCCACGAAACAAGCTCCTTCCATATAGATAGTGCTTCGTGGCAAAATCTGAAGGGCTCATTTACATCCAATTTACTGACTGTATACAGTAGCCTATATCACAGGGTCACTTAATTAACGCCATAATTTACCATTTTTTTTTATTATATTAATTAATTACACGACTTCATTCGTCAACCATCATTATCCATTCATGCCCAGGAAACGGGACCAAATTAAAAAAAATTATGGTGGCCTGGTGCTTGGGATTATTTGGAGGAATCAGTTGCTCCAGATTTACCAATACTGTACTATCAGAGACAAAAGTCGTGTCCCTGTCTTGTCCGATGATTTGAAATAACTTTTGAAATTTAATGAAAGCCCCACCACATTATGTTCGCGTTCAATATGGTTAGCCTTGTACCTTATGTTTTCGCCAAATTTCACGACACGAGTTTTGTCTTTGATTGTACACACACACTCTTTATTTTTTACTTCACATCATTATCCCACATCATCCATCCTGATAATGTGTGTGTGTGTGTGTGTGTGTGTTTGTCTTTTAAGAACTCAATAATGAAAAAGTTGACCACTATCTCCATCCTTTCCTCTCCTCTCTTCTCTCTGGCACAAGACTGTATATTCATTCACTTTCAAAAGTCATATCGCTTGCTTCTTCTCTCTCCTCTTTAATTGGAGAGCTACACATTCTTCCATACCAGGCTAGGAAACAAAAATTACTTCAATGGTATTAATAGGGTGTCTGTGTCTGTTGTTTCGTGGCATGGTTTGGAGAATTGTGTAGCCCTCCAATAAAGGTAACATTAACTAAAATAGAGAAAGTAAGTACAATATTAGGGAATGATTAGAGAGAAAATTGTGTGAGCGAGTGAAAGTGGGATTACAGAGAAGGGATGGAGAGAGGGAGGGATGAAGGAACATTGGCTGGGAGGAAAAAGGTTTGTGTGAGTGACCAATAATGAGAGGAAGAGGGAGGAAGGAATATAAGGAGGGAGGGAGGGAGGGAGGAAAAAATGGAGGAAGGGATGTAGGGAGGAAAAAATGGAGGGAGGGAGGAACAGAGTGAGGAAAGAAGAACGAGAGGGATGGAGGGAAGAAAAAATGGAGGAAGGGATGTAGGGTAGGGAGAAAGGGATGCTGGTAAAGAAAGGGTACGAAATCTTGACCCTCCCCAACAAGCTTCCTGTATCCCTCCCTTCCCTACTACCCCCTCCCTCCCCTACCCCATCCTACCCCCTCCCTTCCCTCCTACCTCCTGCCTCCCCTCCTACCCCCCCCCCTCCCCTAACCCCTACCCTACCCTACCCCACCCCATTCTATCCCCTCCCCTACCCCCATCCTTCACTCCTACCACCTCCCCATCCTACCCCTTCCTCCTTCTTCCCTCCCTCCATCTTTCATTCCAACGACCAGAAAATATGGACAACACACGTACACTACCTTTCTCCACATACACACACTCTATCACTATTAATATATCGCCTTAAGGTGAGATTTTTTTGTTGATATATTGTAAGGTCTATAGAGATTCCTTCAAACTATACCACAAAACAGATGCCCTTTTATTACATACCATTAAGGGGGAAGTTTTGTGTTGGTAATTCTGGAGCAACTGAATCCTCTAAACTATTCCAAGCAACAACAGAACACCATTATTTTTGCCCCTCTGGTCCTGTTTTTCCTAGCATACTTTGGAGGAATCAAGGCACTCCAATGTACCAAAATCGAATTACCACCTTAAGGTCGTCTGTTTCCTGGTACAGTTGGGAGGAATCAGTATAGCCCTCTAATTAACCAACAAGAGAATCTCACCTTGATTAATTAAGGGGAGGGAATAGTTTTGGTATTTTTGGAGATAATGATTCCTCCAAACTATTCCCAACAACAGGCCACCATTATTTTTGTTAATCTGGTCCTGTTTCATGACATACTTTGGAGGAATCAAGGCACTTTAATGTACCCTAAGTATACTCTCCCCTTAATGACCAATACAAACAAACAAACGAACATATAATATTTTTATGTTCAATGATTTAGCTTCTCTCTGAAAGTCGTACGGTACTAACCCTTTTACTTCCTTCTTTTCCAGGTAAGTACTCAGCTGTGTGTGTTGTGATGATGTCCTTGTTGTGAGCAGTAATAATTAGATGATGATTGCCGTGAGTATAATATAATATGCTTTTATATATATTTTTTATGTGTGTGTGTGTTTAGTGAAGATGTGACGAATCAATTTATAGTAAACCATTCTGATGAAAAAATTTACTCTATGCTGTAATTTTTGTTCATTCGTCTGGTGTTATTCAATTTAGTGTGCGTTCTGTTATTTAATTTAGTATGCGTTCTGTTATTCAATTTAGTGTGCGTTCTGTTATTTAATTTTGTATACGTTCTGTTATTTAATTTTGTATGCGTTCTGTTATTTAATTTAGTATGCGTTCTGTTATTTAATTTAGTGTGCGTTCTGTTATGTAATTTTGTATGCGTTCTGTTATTTAATTTAGTATGCGTTCTGTTATTTAATTTTGTATGCGTTCTGTTATTTAATTTAGTGTGCGTTCTGTTATTTAATTCAGTATGCGTTCTGTTATTTAATTTAGTATGCGTTCTGTTATTTAATTTAGTGTGCGTTCTGTTATTTAATTTTGTATGCGTTCTGTTATTTAATTTAGTGTGCGTTCTGTTATTTAATTTAGTGTGCGTTCTGTTATTTAATTTAGTGTGCGTTCTGTTATTTAATTTAGTGTGCGTTCTGTTATTTAATTTTGTATGCGTTCTGTTATTTAATTTTGTATGCGTTCTGTTATTTAATTTAGTATGCGTTCTGTTATTTAATTTAGTGTGCGTTCTGTTATTTAATTTAGTATGCGTTCTGTTATTTAATTTAGTATGCGTTCTGTTATTTAATTTTGTATGCGTTCTGTTATTTAATTTAGTATGCGTTCTGTTATTTAATTTTGTGTGCGTTCTGTTATTTAATTTAGTATGCGTTCTGTTATTTAATTTAATCAACTTATAAAATGATGAAGAGAACAGTATATATATAATTATGTATAAGTTAGTTTAATTAATGTATTGTAAGACCGATATAGGGGCATCATCTTACAAAATTTAGCCAAAATAGCAAACAAAATGTACAATTATATATATAATTATGTAGAGTATAAGTTAGTTGAATTTATATATTGTAAGACATAATTATATATAGGGGCACCATCTTCCAAAAAAAAAAAAGCCAAAGTAACAGATATTATGTACAAATTTAATGGTTGGTATCGAGCATCATCTTACAAAAAAAAAAAAAAAAAAAAAAAAAAAAAAAAATAATAATAATAATAATATGTACAAATTTAATATATGGTATGGGGCGTTACCTTACCATCATCACATAAGGAATCCAATCATTAGGCCTTCAGTTGCAATTAGGCCTAACCAAAACCCGTGAGAAGGGGCACGTGACCTGAGTCTTAATAGCGTGGTTGGTATAGTGTATTATGATATATTTATAATAGTGTATTTTGGGTGTATTATTACTATGGGTGGTATAGTGTATTATGCTACATTCATATTACTTATTAAGGGGGAAGTTTTATGTTGGTAATTCTGGAGCAACTGAATCCTCCAAACTATTCCAAGCAACAGAACACCATTATTTTTGCTCTTCTGGTTCTGTTTCCTAGCATACTTTGGAGGAATCATGGCACTCTAATGTAACAAAAGCGAATTACCACCTTAAGCTAGGTAGAATAGTGTATTATGGGTGTGTTAATTAATTAAGGTGGTAGTATGTACGGTACACTTTTTGTTACATTGGAGCACCTTGATTCCCCCAAAGTATGCTAGGAAACACGACCAGAAAGGCAAAAATAATGGTGTTCTGTTGCTTGGAATAGTTTGGAGGAATCACAGACCTTCCAATTCACCAAAAAAACAATCTTCCCTTAACCCTTCAGTGGCTACGAAATTACAGATGAGAAGATTTATGTCTCAACAAACTTTTATGATGTGAATACCTTTGGTCAGGTCGTTTCTACCCACTTCTTGTTCGGTTTGGTTTACGAGGCATTTATTTTTTTAAGAGACTAACGGGGCATTCATTACATATCCTCTGAATTCTCTCGTCACTCCTTCCTTCGACTTTTAACTTTAAATATGTTGAGCGTGTCTGCACAGAGGCAAAGTCCGTTCTGAAAATAGACTAATATAAAATGCAGCGTTAAATTGGTCGAACACACACACACATACACACACACACACACACACACACACACACACACACATGCATACTTACACACACACACACACACACACACACACACACACACACATGCATACTTACACACACACACACACACACACACACATGCATACTTACACACACACACACACACATGCATACTTACACACACACACACACACACATGCATACTTACACACACACACACACACACATGCATACTTACACACACACACACACACACACATGATCTAAACCCCCTAATAATGATCCTCCTCACACGTGCGTTCTCTGTGCCCCGAGGTATACTGTAGAATATATTATAATTTTTGTCAATCGCAACCTAACCCTCCCTCACAAAGCCAATGAGAAACTTAAGGGGGAAGTTCTGTGTTGGTAAATCTGGAGCAACTGAATCCTCCAAACTATTCCAAGCAACAGAACACCATTATTTTTGCTCTTCTGGTCCTGTTTCCTGGCATACTTTGGAGGAATCATGGCACTCCAATGTACCAAAAAAGAATTACCACCTTAACCTCTGAAATCATTCCCACACTTGGCCGTCGTGGGTTGAGGTTAAATTCATTATTATGCAAATGGTATTGAGTGACTATAGCTTCCTGATAATAATTAAATACTTGGCAATGAAATCCAATAGTTGTACTAAGGTTTATTGGGATGAGATTCTACCGTGGACTTATAAGGGTTGTAGTCAAGAATATTATTGGTGGTGTTTACGATGGTAGGGTCATAATTCATAGTATACATACCAGGTAATGAAATCCAATTGTAACTAACTAAGGTTTATTGGGACGAGATTCTACCTTGCACTTATATATATGAGTTGTAGTCAAGAATATTATTGGTGGTGTTTACGATGGTAGGGTCATAGTTCATAGTTTACATACCAGGCAATGAAATCCAATTGTAACTAACTAAGGTTTATTGGGACGAGATTCTACCTTGCACTTATATATATGAGTTGTAGTCAAGAATATTATTGGTGGTGTTTACGATGGTAGGGTCATAATTCATAGTTTACATACCAGGCAATGAAATCCAATTATACTAAGGTTTATTGGTACGAGATTCTACCGTGGATTTATAAGGTAGTAGTCAAGAATATTATTGGTGGTGTTTACGATGGTGTGGTAATGGTACGATGGCTCTGTAGTGTGTGTGTCTATGCATGGAGTCATCGTACCGGTACACACCACACTATCGTATACACAACGAATGTTCTTGCCTACAGTTCTAAAATTAATATCTATGGCTGGTGACAATGATGACACTTGAAGCATGAAAAATAATATATGATAATAATAAGTAAATAGATAAATGAATAAATATATGACTAAATAGATAGATAATTAAATAAATAAATAAATATATGAATAAATAAATAGATAAATAAATAAATAAATATATGAATAAATGAATAGATAAATAATTAAATAAATATATGAATAAATGAATAGATAAATAAATAAATAAATAAATATATCAATAAATAAATAAATAGATAAATGAAAACGATAGCTACGGATCCTTCTCTAATCGTGTACAGTCGGCGGCAAAAGTCCTATCGTTCGTCACATTTGACAATTCATTAAGTAAGAATGGAAGTATTATGAAACTTCACGGGCATATTAATTGAAAAAAAAAAAAAAATGAAAATAAAAAAACAGAGAAGTATATTAAATTTTCCCCTTGGATAGTGTAAAAAAATTCTGTGTTAGTAGTGAATGTGATTGTTCGATATTTTTCCTTTTTGTTATATTTTTTTTCCTTTATGTTGTTATTTTCCTTTTTGCTGTTATTCTTTATGAAATGCCGAGTGAGACGAGACTACTTTTTTTTTTTTTCCTCCATTTTTTTTTTTTTTTTTTTTTTTTTCCCTCACTCTATAAAAGATGGATGAACCAATACCTAATGCAGGGTGTGAAAATATATTGGCTGGAGTTTGTGAATAGCCCCCCCCACTCCCTCCTTCCCCCCCTTCCCCCCTCCTTCCTTCACCCCTTATCGTCTCCCCAACTTCGACCCTCTTCCTCCTCACTCCCGGCCCCCTTCCTCCTTCCTTCACCTCTCGTCCTCCCTCCCCCCCCCCCCCAACCTCACCCCTCTTCCTCCCCCACGTCTGGCCTCCCTTCCTTCACACTTCCTCCTCACCCCCGGCTCCCTTCCTCCTTCCTCCCCCCCCCCTTGTCCTCTCCCACCTCACCATCCCTTTCCCTCCCCAACCTCACCCCACTTCCTACACCTCAACCCACCCCACCCCACCCTACCCACAAGGCCCCGAGGCGATGGTAGTAGACGTAATTGGATTTGTATCGACGCAGCCAATAAAAAGGAAATCAGTACAAAGGAAATAAGCAAGTACATACATACATTATTTCATATTTTTGCCAGTAAAAGAACGAATTTTCACAGTAGATCATTCCTTGGAGTGTTATATTAGGTTTGGTTAGGTTAGGTTACCTCGAGTTATTTTTTTATGATGTAGCACACGCACACAGACCATATACTCACACACAGACCATACATACACACACACAGACAATACTCACACACAAACCATACACACACACACACACAGACAATACTCACACACAATCCATACACACACAGATACACAGACAATACTCACACACAGACCATACACACACACACACACACAAACCATACACACACACACACACACACACAAACCATACACACACACACACACACACACACACACACACACACACACACACACACACACACACACACACACACAGACAATACTCGCATACAAACCACACACACACACATCCACTCTTCACCACACTTCGGAAACGCTACCGAACCCAACCAGCAGTA
>JAWQEG010002033.1:0-45000 GCA_033782935.1 Petrolisthes cinctipes
CTCCCCCCCTCCCTTTAAAAATAAACATACAACCCACTAGGTCCCCCATTTAGTTTAATCGCGGTAATAAGTGGAGATTAAAACGCCCTAAAAAGAGACAAAAAATAATAATAGGTTTAGAGGGGAAGAAAGGGGGCGGAATGAAATGCACTGGAATAAAGGAGGAGGAGAAGAAGAAGAAGGAGAAGTGGGAGGAGGAGGAGGAAGAGGAAGGGGAAGTGGGGAGGAGGAGAAGGGAGAGAAGGGTAGGAGGAGGAGGGGTAGGAGGAGGAGGGGTAGGAGGAGAAGGGAAGGGAGGAGAGAAGTGAGGAGGAGAAGGGGAGGGGGGAGAGAATGGGAGGAGAAGGGGAGGGGGGAGAGAATGGGAGGAGAAGGGGAGGGGGAGAGAATGGGAGGAGAAGGGGAGGGGGGAGAGAATGGGAGGAGAAAGGAAGGAGGAGAGAAGGGGAGGAAGAAGAGGAGGAGGGGGAGGGAAGGGGAGAAGGGGAGGAGAAAGAGGGGGAGGAGGAGGAGGAGGGGTAGGGGTAGGAGGAGGAGGAGGGATAGGAGGAGAGAAGGGGAGGGGGAGGAAGGGTAGGAGGAGGAGGAGGGGTTTGAGGAGGAGGAGGGGTTTGAGGAGGGGTAGGGGAGGAGGACAAAAAGAGCAAGTGACACGGAGAGGAAGGGATAATGTGCTCTTAGTAAGGGATAATGTGCACTGGGCAAGGAAGGACACACACACACACAGAGAAAGGGGGAACTCGGCGACTCAAGTGTGTTCTGACTCTTGGCTTGCATAGGGATAAATGTGCACTGTGAATACCCACTACACAATAAAAAAGGTTACAAGAAGAGGGATGAAGAAGGTGAGGTATGTATGTGCACTGTGAATCCCTATCCATACCCCACTAAACACGAAGACACAATAGAATGCACAATGAATACCCACTAATTTAAGGGTACAAGAGGAGGGATATAGAAGGTGTGGTGTGTGTCTTAGTAAGGATAATGTAAACAATGAATCCCCACTATTTTTAAGGGTAGAAGAGGAGGGGATTTAGAAGTTGTTGGTGTGTGTCTTAGTAAGGGATAATATGCACAATGAATCCCCACTATTTTTAAAGGTAGAAGAAGAGTGATATAGAAGGTATGGTGTGTCTTAGTAAGGGATAATGTAAACAATGAATCCCCACTATTTTTAAGGGTAGAAGAGGAGGGATATAGAAAATGTGTGTGTCTTAGTAAGGGATAATGTAAACAATGAATACCCACTATTTTTAAGGGTAAAAGAAGAGTGGATATAGAAGGTATGGTCTGTGTCATAGTAGGGAAAAATGTGCAACTGTAGGTAAGGGATAATGTGCAACTGTAGGTAAAGGAAAATGTGCAACTATATAAGGGTAAATGTGCAACTGTAGGTAAGGGAAAATGTGCAACTAGATGTAAGGGAAAATATGCAACTATATAAGGAAAATGTGCAACTAGATAAGGGAAAATGTGCAACTAGATAAAGGAAAATGTGCAATCAATGCCAAGAGATTAAAACTGGTGTGTGGGTACAAAAAAAAAAAAAGATAAAGTGAAGCAAAAACATAAAAAAAAGCTGATTCGTGTACAAGGACAATAGAATGTGATATAAAAAAATAAAACTGATTCGAGAAAGTCATCAGAAAAATAATTAGTGGATATGAGCTAATGAGAGATAATGACCACTTGGTAATGAGAACTAATGGTGGTAATCATTACAAGGAGAGGGAGGTACAGTACAGTCAGGAACCAGAAAGTTGGGTGTACAGTTGGCAGTATAAATTCGCGTCCATCCCCCTCATGTACAGTCGGCAGCATAAATTCGTATCCAATCCCCCCCCCCCTCTCTCTCTCTTCCATATATAATGCAAATATGACAAGTTTATTAAGGTGAGATTCTCTTGTTGGTGAATTGGAGTGTTTCTGATTCCTCCAAACTATATGCCAATGAAACACATCCCTTATTAATATCACCTGAGGCGTCTGTCTGTTTCGTGGCCATAGTTTGGAGGAATCAGAGACCTTCCAAAAATTCACCAACAACAAGAGAATTTTCTCCTTTAAAGTTACATTCTGATGAACCAGTTTCTGTTCTAACATACAGTCGTGGTAAAAAAATAACCATCCATATTGGTGTAACTCATATAGAGGATTTTGACAGCCTCCCTCTGTTTTTCCTTAGCTGATAAACTTTCCATAAAGAGATTAAGTACCATCTTTAATTTACTACAAGCATGCTACACACACATTATGTTGCATCTTTTATAATACTACAAGCAGTTACGTGCTACTTAAAACAATAACAACATATGTGAACGTGAAAACATTAGACAGTATATTGTTTGAGATACCCATATGTGGATTATTACTATTATTTTTGACCACGAATGTACATACATAAATACATACATACATATATAATTTACCCTATAAAAGGTATGTATGTATGTATGTCTTTGCTGCATTTCAATATTGCATTTCATCACTATAATTAGGCTTGTACTTTCGCAGGCGAAAATGCAGCGAACTTATGCCGTCGACTGTACATGGGAAGAATAAGGGTGTGAGGGACAGTGTTTGTGGTAAATTTGGAGCAACTGATTCCTCCAAACTATTCCAAGCAACAACAGACCACCATTATTATTATTGTTGTTCATCCTATCCTGTTGTTTCCTGGCATACATTGAAGGACTCAAGCCACCACAAGGGTCTTATCCCCTTTACGTGAGTTAAGGGGATAGTACCGGTATATACTTTTGGTTCATACATTAGAGTGCCTTGATTCCTCCAAAAAAAGTGCGCCAGGAAACAAAACCGGGAAAAGGAGCAGATAAACAAAACAATGGTGGGATGTCTGTTGCTTGGAATAATTTGGAGGACTCAGTTGTTCCAGATTTACCAACACTGTACTACCTACCCCTTAAAAGCCAATCTGTAGGTACACCTCGGATACCATATTATATAGTCTCTAGCCCACCTGAGTCGAAGCCCAAGGCGGTTTCTGGACGACAGCCCACCCAAACCATCACGAGGCCACACACATTTCGAACCAATGGAGGCTTTGAGTGGGCTGCCGTCTAGAAACCGCCTGCTTCAGATCTCGGGTTTTGACTCAGCTGAGCTAGAGACTATGGTATCCGAACGTACAGTCACCAGCACTAATAAGTATTCAGGTGTGTTTCGAATACGTAGATAAAGTAAATAAATCCACGATGAGCTCTTCATTGGAATTACTTCGTTGGTGAGTTGAGTTGGTGGACTGTTCAAAACTCAAACCAAAGCTGTATGCATATTAGTACTCGTGACTGTACTTCTCATGTAAATGCCTAGGTTAATGACTGTGAAATTTGCATATTAACAAAAAGTAATGTACATGTTTGACACCAGTTTAATTATTATCAACAGATTTGGTACCGATTAAAGGTAAATTCTCTTGTTGGTATATTGATTCCTCCTAAATATTCCTGAACACACACTCTGTCAATGGTACTAATATGGGATCTGGTTTTGTGGCCTAGTTTTGACGAATCAGGGACCTTCCAATTCACCAACAAAAAAGAATTTCCCTTTAAACAACTGGACAAAAAAAAAAAAAAAAAAAAAAGGATAGCTTGCTTAAGAAGGAAAAAATGACAATGTTGGGAAATCTAGAGCAAATGATTCCCAACACCTATTCCAAGCAACAACAGGCCACTATTTTTTTTTTTTTTTTTTTTTTTTTTTTAATCTGGCCCTGTTGTTCCTGGCATACTTTGGAGGAATCAAGGCACTGTAATGTATCATAAAGTATACTTATTCTTTATTGGTGAATTGGAAGGTCTCTGATTCCTCCAAACAATGCCACGAAACAGATCCCCTATTAGTAACATTAAGGCCTTCTGTTTTCTGGCATACTTTGGAGGAATCAATATCCCTCTAATTCACAGACAAGAAAATCTCCCTTAAACTCAGTCACGCTATCCATCCCTAGTGTGTGAAAATTATGACTCGATTCATTTCTCAGTGTAATTGAATATCGGTTAATTAAGACCGTAATTTGTCTATGGGAAGGAATACCACTCACTGCAAGCACCTTCCTCATATTCTGATCATGCAACCAAAAGGAAATAAATCATATTCGTCTTCACTTTCAGGGAGGTAAAGTTTGTGGGTGATAAATAATTGGAGGGAGGGCGACTGACTGACTGACTGACTCCTCCAAACTCTCTGTGCCAGGAAACAGACTACAGTAGCTTCAGTTTACGAAATGGTGATCAGTTTTTGTGACACTATTTACGAGATATACAGTCACGAGCACTAATAGGTATCCAGGTGTGCTTGGAATACCTATAGAGACAGTAAATAAATGCACAATAAGATCTCCATTGGAATCAGTTCGTTGGTGAATTGGACTGTTCAAAGCTTCAACCAATGCTGTATACTTATTAGTGCTCCTGACTGTACGTGGACACTAATTCACCCACAATTTAATAATTACGGTACCCCTTTAATTGACATCTGTTGAGAAGGGATGATTGTGTGTGATATTTAATGGGTTTCTCAATACAACGGTGCTGAATTGAGGATCGGATCAGCAGAATGGAAAGTAGAATAGAGGAGAGAAGAAGAGAGGAGAGGAGAAGAAGAGAGGAGAGGAGAAGAAGAGAGGGGTAGAGAGAACAGATGATAAGGAGAGAATAAGCAGAGAGTAGAGAACATGCATTAAAGAAGAGGATAAGAAGAGATAGGTGGGGCGAATAGATTATGAGAGAGAGAGAAACATACAGACAGAGAACGAGAAAGACAGAGACAGACAGACAGATACAAACAGAGACAGACAGACAGATACAAACACAGACAGACAGACAGATACAAACACAGACAAATACAAACACAGACAGACAGATATAAACACAGACAGACAGATACAAACAGAGACAGAGACAGACAGATACAAACACAGACAGGCATACAAAGACACAAGCCAGCAGCGTCACTTCCAACGGGGGTACGAGGGAGAGATGACCCCCCCCCCACCCCAACCCACCCAGATCTCCCTCACTCGGCTCAGCTCAGCAAGGCCTCGGTAGCGTGACCCGCCTGGCAGCAATCAACTAAGTGGCTCCAGTTGTCGCCGGGCTCTGCCTCTGATCACGCCTAATTCACACACAAATGCCAAGTAATTCATAGCCGACCATCCACGATACATTTACCAGGATTTAAAGAGAAATTGGGGGCCGGGGGAGAGATGGTGGGGGGGGGGGAGTGGGAGGGGTAGAGATGGGGAAGGGAAGGGGGGGGGAGATGGGGAAGGGAAGGGGGGGAGATGAAGGAGTGGGAGGGGGGAGATGAAGGAGTGGGAGGGGGAGAGGTGGAAGGGGGAGAGATAGGGAGGAGAAGAGATAGGGAGGGGGAGAGATGGGGAGTGGAAGGGGGAAGAGATGGGGAGTGGAAGGGGGAAGAGATGGGGGAGTGGGAGGGGAAGAGATGGGGAGTGGGAAGGGGAGAGATGGATTTTTGGCAGGGGGAGAGATGGAGAGTGGGAGGGGAAGAGATGAGGGAGTGGGAGAGGGAGAGATGGAGTTTTGGCAGGGGGAGAGATGAGGGAGTGGAAGGGGGAGAGATGAGGGAGTGGGAGGGGAAGAGATGGGGAGTGGGAGGGGGAGAGATGGGGAGTGGGAGGGGAAGAGAAGGGGAGTGGAATGGGGAAAGATGATGGAGTGGGAGGGGAAGAGATGGAAATGTGGGAGAGGGAAAGATGGGGAGTGGGGGCAGGGGGAGAGATGGGGAATGGGAGGGGGAGAGATTGAGGAGAGGGAGGGGGAGAGATGGAGTTTTGGCAGGGGGTGAGATGGAAATGTGGGAGAGGGAAAGATGAAGGAGTAGGAGGGGGAGAGATGGGGAGTGGGGTTGCAGGGGGAGTGGGGTTGCAGGGGGAGTGGGGTTGCAGGGGGAGTGGGGTTGCAGGGGGAGAGATGAAGGAAGGGGGGGGGGGCAGGGGACAGAACGGGTGGGTGAGTGGGTGGGGTGCGACATAGAAGTCATATTACAAAGAGAAATTGGGGGGGGGGGGCGGGACAAAAGTTATATTATAAAAAGAAATGGAGGTTGGGTTGAGTTGGGTTGGGTTGGGTTGGGTTGGGTTGGATTGGGTTGGGTTGGGTTGGGTTGGGTTGGATTGGGTTGGGTTGGATTGGGTTGGGTTGGATTGGGTTGGGTTGGGTTGGGTTGGGTTGGGTTGGATTGGGTTGGGTTGGGTTGGGTTGGGTTGGGTTGGGTTGGATTGGGTTGGGTTGGGTTGGGTTGGGTTGGGTTGGGTTGGGTTGGATTGGGTTGGGTTGGATTGGATTGGGTTGGGTTGGGTTGGGTTGGGTTGGGTTGGGTTGGGTTGGGTTGGGTTGGGTTGTGTTGGGTTGGGTTGGGTTGGGTTGGGTAGGGTTGGGTTGGGTAGGGTTGGATTGGATTGGGTTGGGTTGGGAGTGTAACTGTGATTTTTAGGGACCCTGTGATATAGTCAGAAAATTAGAGGTTATCGAGTCCTTCAAATATTGCCACCGCGAAACACAACCTATATGAAAGGAGCTTGTTTCGTGGCATGGTCAGGAGGAATCAGAAGCCTCCAATTTTCATACATGATCACAGGGTCATTAATTAAAGGAGTAACAGAGGAAACAAGCATGGACAAAAGTTATGATAGAGAATTGATGAATATAAGGTGGAACTTTAAGATATTCGTGGATAAACTGACGATGAAATGGGGAAAAAAATAACTTGTAATGAAGCTCAAGAGGACAAAGGCTATATATTTTCTGTTATTAACTGTTAATGGGATAAAATGACGAAAAATGGAAGACAAGGGAGTGACAGGATAAAAAAAAAAAAGCAAGGTAAATTATATAATGGGATAAATAATATAGTAGAGTGTGTTGGAGGTAAACTGATTCCTCCACACTATTCCAAGCAACAGGACACCATTGTATTTTTTATTCATTGGTTCTGTTTCTTGGCACATTTTGGAGGAATTGTGGCACTCCATTGTACCCAAAGCGTATTTATTACCCCCTTAATGATAGTGGTCGAGAAAAGGAAGAGAAGGGGAACAGAAAAAAAAAGAAACAAAAACGGAAGAGAAGGGGAACGGTATACAAAAAAGGAAAAAGAAAAAAAAAAACAATAAATAAAAATATTAATCAAATTTGTCGAAAAACGGAAGACAACAATTTTCGACTCAAAGGGAAAGTGAAGGAGAACCGGATGATAAAAGTTATTAATTAATTGCGAGGGAAACGGGGAGACAACAGGGATAAAAAAAAAAAAAAAAAAAAATAGGTCCTTAAAAGGGAGATTCTCTTTTTGGTAAATTGGAGGGCTACTGATTCCTCCTAACTATGCCAGGAAATAGACGACCTTAATATTACTAATAGGGGATCTGTTTCGTGGCATAGTTTGGAGGAATCAGAGTCCTTCCAATTCACCAGCAAACAAGAGAACCAACCTCCCCTTTTGGACTCCCCCTCCCCCCGTGATGTAGTAAGAAAATTGAAGGTTAGTGAGTCCTTCAAACATTGCCACGAAACACACACACACACCTACATTTTAAAAGGAGCTCGTTTCATGGTATAGTCAGGAGGAATCAGAAGCCACCACCAGGTCTCATACACGATCACAGAGTCCCTTAAGGTGGTAATTCTTGTTTGTTACATTGGTGTGCCTTGATTCCTCCAAAGTATGCCAGGAAATAAGACCAGATGAACAAAAAATAATGGTGTTCTGTTGCTTGGAATAGTTTGGAGGATTCAGTTGCTCCAGATTTACCAACACAAAATTTCCCCCTTAATTAATAGCCAAAACTTGGGGATTATCATGGGAAATTTTTTTGACTGAAGGAGCATTAAAGGGGGAATTTCTTTTGGTACATTGGAGTGCCTTCATTTCCTCCAAAGTTATGCCAGGAAACAGGACCAGAGTAGCATAAATAATGGTGGCTTGTTGGTTGGAATAGTTTGGGGGATTCATTTGCTGCAGATCTACCACTACTGTACAATTCCCTTAAGGACCCTGTGATCGTGTAGGGAATTTGGAGGCTTCTGATTCCTCCTGACTATGCCACAAAACAACCTCCTTCCATATAGGTGGTGGTGTTTCGTGGCAATAATTAAAGGACTCGTTTACCTCCAAATTTCTGATTACATCAAAGGGTCCCTTAAGAAGTAAAGATGGAAAGATTGACTGTGGTTGAAAGAAGACTATCCTAAGCCTGAAGGACCGTGTAGATAGATAGATATAGATAGATAGATAGGGAGACAGATAGATAAAGAGATAAAAAGATAGGTAATGATAGATTGATAAAGATAAATAGATAGATAGAGATGGATAGATGGGCAGATAGATAGAAAGGAGAGAGAGAGAGAGAGAGAGAGAGAGAGAGAGAGAGAGAGAGAGAGAGAGAGAGAGAGAGAGAGAGAGAGAGAGAGAGAGAGAGAGAGAGAGAGAGAGAGAGAGAGAGAGAGAGAGAGAGAGATAGAGAGAGAGAGAGAGAGAAGGCGTGGGGGGGGGGGGGGTGCAGTCATCTCTACCACAAAACAGAAGATGAATGAGATCTGCATTTCTCGTCTCTTTATAATCATGCGTGTAGTTTAAGCCTCTTGTCAGCAGTTGGTGGGAGGTGGGGAGGTGTGACAGTGGGGGTGATGGGGTGTGGGGAGGTGTGAGAGTGGGGGTGATGGGGGTGGGGAGGTGTGATAGTGGGGGTGATGGGGTGGGGAGGTGTGATAGTGGGGGTGATGGGGTGGGGAGGTGTGATAGTGGGGGTGATGGGGTGGGGGGAGGTGTGATATTGGGAGCTTCTGGTAGGGGTGGGGGTGATGGGGTGGGAGCTGTAGTAGTGGGGGCTCCATGGTAGGGGTGATGAGGTGATAGGCATGGTAGTGGGGGCTTCTGGTGGGGGTAATGGTGTGGAGCTGGTAATGGGGGTGATGAGGGGGAAGTAGGAGTTCGTAGTGGAGGTGATGTGGGTGAAGTAGCAGGTAGTATTGGGGGTAGGAGGTGTGGTAATGAGGGGGAAGTTAGTGGGGGAGATGGAGGGGAAGGTAGTGAGGGAGATGGGGGGGAAGGTAGTGGGGGAGATGGGAGGGTATCAGCTCTTAGTGGGTGTAGGTGTGGTAGTGAGGGGGAAAGAGGTGTAGTAGTGAGGGGGAAAGAGGTGTAGTAGTGAGGGGGAAAGAGGTGTAGTAATGAAGGGGAAAGAGGTGTAGTAGTGAAATGGAAAGAGGTGTAGTAGTGAGGGGGAAAGAGGTGTAGTAGTGAAATGGAAAGAGGTGTAGTAGTGAAATGGAAAGAGGTGTGGTAGTGAGGGGGAAAGAGGTGTAGTAGTGAGGGGGAAAGAGGTGTAGTAGTGAAATGGAAAGAGGTGTGGTAGTGAGGGGGAAAGAGGTGTAGTAGAGAGGGGGAAAGAGGTGTGGTAGTGAGGGGGAAAGAGGTGTAGTAGTGAAATGGAAAGAGGTGTGGTAGTGAGAGGGGGAAAGAGGTGTGGTAGTGAGGGGGAAAGAGGTGTAGTAGTGAGGGGGGTAGGTAGTGGGGGTGAAGGTAGTGGGGGAGATGGGGGGTAAGGTAGTGAGGGAGATGGGGGGAAGGTAGTGAGGGAGATGGGGGGAAGGTAGTGGTTGTGATGGGGGGGGGTTACAGCTCAGATGGGGGGGAAGGTAGTGTGATAGTGAGGGGGGAAAGTAGTGAGGGGGGAAGGTAGTGAGGGGGGGAAGGTAGTGGGGGGGAAGGTAGTGGGGGGGGAAGGTAGTGGGGGGGGAAGGTAGTGGGGGGGGGAAGGTAGTGGGGGGGGAAGGTAGTGGGGGGGGAAGGTAGTGGGGGGGAAAGAGGTGTGGGAGATGGGGGGGTAGGTAGGGGGGGTAGGTAGAGGGGAACGTAGTGGGGGGGGGGGAAGGTAGTGTGGTATTGAGGGGGGTAGGTAGTGGGGGGAGATGGGGTACAGAATTAGGAGTCCGGTGTGGTAATGATATTCACGTCGGGGGTAAAAAGGTCTTATTGATACACCCCAATTAAGCTTCAATGGCCAAAGTTTGCCTTGTAAGCTGCACTTCCAACTTAATTTAGGCATGCAAGATTATCTGATAAATATTATGGTGGGCAAAGGTGAAGCTGGTGGTGTGTGTGTGTGTGTGTGTGTGTGTGTGTGTGTGCGTGTGTGTGTGTGTGTGTGTGTGTGTGTGTGTGTGTGTGTGTGTGTGTGTGTGTGTGTGTGTGTGTGTGTGTGTGTGTGTGTGTGGTGGGGTGTTCGTGTGGGGTGGTTGTGGTATAGTGGGGTTGGGTTGGGTTGGGTTGGGTGTGTGTGTGTGTGTGTGTGTGTGTGTGTGTGTGTGTGTGTGTGTGGTGTTATGGGGTGAAGTGGTGTGGTATAATGGTGTGTGTGTGTGTGTAGTACATAGTGTGTATCGTGATATAGAGACAATGATTTATGATATTATGTAATAGCCAAATAACAAATTATATGTATATTGAATAACCATTGTAAAATGGAAATAAATTTTGAATCTGAATCTGAATCTGATATACAGTCGAGGCGAAAAAACCTATATCCTTCATCATTAAACACACACACACACACATACAACTGCAATATGAAAAATCCTTATATACTTAGTGAAAAAACTGTCTCCTTATCTAGCTAGCAAACTAACTCACCATTCCAGTACCTCTCTAGACAATTGGCATGTACTTTGTCTCCTCACCTCAACACCAAAATACCAGCATTCTGTTCCTAAATTGCCCCCTCTTAATTACAAATGAACGAAGAGCCCCCTTGTGTATTTAAAATGCAGGATCGATACGCCAATCTATCTCTCATTGAGGTCAAGAGTGAGGAGGAGCTGATTGTAAGTCCCTGATTGTCTCGGCTTGATTGGGGATGTCTGGAGAAAGGAAGGAAGGAAGGAAGGAAGGACTTGAATGAGAGAGGGAAGGAGGAAGGAATATAGGGAGGGAAGGAATAAAAATAGGGTGGAAGAAAGGACTTAATTGAGGGAGGGAGGGAGGGAGGAGAGATAGGAAAGAAATAAAGGAAGGAAGGGAAGAAAGGAAAGAAAGAAGGAAAGGAAGGAAAGAGGAAAGGAAGAAAGGAAAGAAGAGAGGAAAGGAAAAAAAAAAGAAAGGAATAAAGATAGGGAGGAAGAAAGGACTTTTAATGAAAGGAGGGAGGGAGGAAGTAAATAAAGGATGGAAGGAAGGAAGGAAGGAAGAAAGGAAGGAAAGAAAGAAAGGAAGGAAAGTAAGGAAAGGAAGATAGGACCCGAGGTTGTTGTTCTTTCCAGATTTCTCAGTACCGGTAAGAGGGGAAAAAGGCTCTGATTAGAAAGTGTTTAATGGTTGACGCTACTGTACAACCTCTTCCCATCAACCTCATCCCATCAATTAGACTACATATAAACTGTGTGTGTGTGTGTGTGTGTGTGTGTGTGTGTGTGTGTGTGTGGTATAGTGGAGTGTGTGTGTGTGTGTGTGTGTGTGTGTGGTGAGGTATAGTGGTGTGTGTGTGTCTGGTGTGGTATAGTGGTGTGTGTGTGTGTGGTGTGGTATAGTGGTGTGTGTGTGTGTGTGTGTGTGTGTGTGTGTGTGTGTGTGTGTGTGTGTGTGTGTGTGTGTGAGGTGCAACCAACCGAGGCGTTCGTTTTCTTCTACAAAGTTCCCGATATAAAAGAAAGAGATAAAAAAAAATGAAAATAAAAATCAAATAAATAAATATATAAATAGATATAAAAGAGAGACCAATCCAACATACCTAATCATCGCTTTGGTAATGTAAAATAAATGATTCACAGTGTTCAAGAAAATTAAGTAAGGGATCGATCACTCCTATCATCAAAATCTATCATTAAAATCTGTCATCAAAATCTAATTGTCTAAGTGGGTCTGTAGTTAGCATATACGAGGGACAGCAATGTATACCCCATAATATTATATCACGAAAAAGTATACCCCCTTCCCACCCCCACACACACTCAACACACACACTCCACTATACCACACCACACACACACACACACACACACACACACACACACACACACACACACACACCACTATACCACACAGACACACACACACAACACACACACACTCCACTATACCACACCACACACACACACACCACTATACCAAACCACACCACACACATACACATATACACACCCTACGTGGAAGTGTGTATCGTGGCACACTTTGAAGGAACCAGTGCCTACCTACCTTATCCTCCAAACACCTACAGAATAACAGAGTCTATAATTGGGTGGGCATAGTATAATAAATTTTGGTACATTAGAGTGCCTTGATTCCTCAAAAATATATCAGGAAACAGGATCAGATTGACAGAAATAGTGGTGGTGTATTCCTGCTTTTAATTAAGGACCCTATGATCGTGTATGAGAATAATTTGAGGCTTTTGTTTCCTCCAGATCATACCACGAAACAAACTCCTTCCATATAGTTGGTGTTTCAAGGCAATATTTGAAGGACTCGTATATCTCCAATTTTTCTAACTACATCACAGGGTTCCTGAAAAGAGTTTGGAGGAATAGGTTGCTCCAGATTTACCAACACTGTATTTTGTAATTATATTGGTAGATTGGACGCGTTCGGAAGGCTGGCACTTCACTATTTCCCAATCCTCTCTCTCTCTCTCTCTCTTTCTCTCACTTCTTCTCAATCCTCTCTCTATCTCTTTTACTTTTTCTCAATTCTCTCTCTCTCTCTTACTCACTTTTCCCAATCCCCTCCTCGTCTCTCTCACACACACAATTTTTCCAATCCTCTCTCTCACTTCTTCCCAATCTCTCTATCTCTTTCACCTTCCTTTCAATCCTCTCTCTCACTTCTTCTCAATCCTCTCTCTCGCTTTTCAATCCTCTCTCTCTCTCACTTCTTCCAAATCCTCTCTCTCTCTCTCTCTATCTCTTTCCATTTTTTTTCTTGCCAACCCTTTGACAACTTTCTGTCCTTCTTCGGAGAAAGAAAAAAAAATTACCAGGGTTGATTTTTCCAGGGGGTATTCAGGATTTAATGGACCCTTACGTATAACTTGTAGAATCAGGGGGGCGACTTTTGGGGGCAGGGGGGCGACTTTTTGTGGCAGGGGGGGAAGCAAGTTTTGGGGCAGGTGGGGGGCTTTTTGTGGCAGGGGGGGGCTTTTTGTGGCAGGGGGGGCGACTTTTGGGGGCAGGGGGGGCGACTTTTTGGGGCAGGGGGCGAATTTTCGGGGGAGGGGGGCGACTTATTGGGCAGGGGGGTGAATTTTGGGGAGGGGGGGCGACTTTTTGGGGAGAAGTGGGGCGGCTTTAGGGGGAGAAGGGAGCGACTTTTGGAGCAGGGGGGCGACTTTTGGGGGAGGGGCGATTTTTGGGGGAGGGTCGATTTTTGGAAGAGGGGGCGACTTTTGGGGGAGGGGGGGCGACTTTTGGGGGAGGGTGGCGACTTTTGTGGCAGGGGGGGCGACTTTTGGGGTAGGGGGGGCGACTTTTGGGGGCAGGAGGGGGGAAGGGAGGACGGTATTCTTAGTTAGGGGCCCTGTGATCGTGCAACATGGTGGCTTCTGATTCCTCCTGACTATGCCACGAAACAAGCTCCTTCGATTATAGGAGGTGTTTCGTGGCAATGTTTGAAGGACTCACTACCCTCCTAATCCCTGACTACATCACAGGGGTCTCTTACGTCGAAACCGAAGGACTAGTGTTTAATTAATACGTCTCTATAAGAAATGATAATATAATTGATGGTCTTTTTCTTCCAAATTATAACAGAAAAAAAAATAGATAGGCTTCCTCAGTTGATTTATTATTATCATTATTAATAATAATATTAATATTATTATTATTATTATTTTTTTTTTTTTTTTTTTTTTGAGAGGAGAATCAGTACCGTAGCTTACAACTTTTTATGATCAATTTTCAAACCCCCTCGTGGTATTTCCGTCACAGCTTGCTTTCTGCAGGCGTTGAAAAGTTGATTATTATTCCAAAACCTGCAAGACATTTATAATTATGAGGGTATACGTTTCTTTCCTTAGTAGTTTTAATTGTTTATTTATCTATTTATTTGTTTAAATAATTTCGAGGGGGGAGGTGGAGGATGCTAATAACTCCTAAAAACTGTGCCACATCAATTTTACTATATTTTTTGTTATATTTTTTATTATATTTTTTATTCTATTTTATTATATTTCTTCTCTCTTTCTTACACAGACCCACCCCAATCAACTTTTCCCCTTGACTGTTCACACACACACACACGGCCCGGTGGTGTAGTGGTTAGCGCGCTCGGCTCACATCCGAGAGGGCCTGGGTTCGAATCCCCGGTCGGGTGGAGACAATTTGGGATTGTTGCTTAAAACGTGTAACCCCTGTTCACCTAGCAGAGAATAGGTACGGGACGTAAGTCGAGGAGTTGTGGCCTCGCCATCCCGGTGTGTGAAAAGGTTCCAGCCTTACCCAAAGATCGGTCACTAAGAACTCTGAACTCATTCTGGGAGGGTAACAGTTGGTGAGCACGTGTCCAGGACGTGATCAAGACCAGGTGAAACAAACAAACACACACACACACATGCAGACACGCCGGAAGGTATAAGAAAAAACAAAGAATGAATAAAATAAAAATGTGGTGGGTAATTCATTATTCGCAGCACCTGACCCAAGTTGCCAGTAATTACCTTTATTTTTTCCCTGGGAGTCAGAGTCGAGTCGAGCGTCGGGAATCTTCAATTAGTGCATTTGTCGCGGCTTCTAGCCGCTTAAATTGTATTTATTGGTTTGTGAAACCAGTACAGCTGGTTGCTATAGAATATGCCCCTTCCCAAGCCCAGGCCCCGTGTAGGCATAATCTGGGTTGGAAGGGTCAATTCCGTGACGTTCATCAGAAGTAAATAAAATTCAAATCTGGCGCTGTACTGATAGTGGAGCCACCTGGTGGTGGTGAGGTGAGGTATTAAGCCCCTCCTCCGCTGAATACCGCTCGTCCACTCCAATGAGAAAGAAGTGAGTGCCTGCCGCATCGGGAGGTGGGTGGGACAGTAGAAGCTGTACTGGTTTCACAAACCAATAAATACAATTTAAGCGGCTAGAAGCCGCGACAAATGCACTATTATTGGTATAGTGAAACCAGTACAGCTGGTTGCTAAGCATGCGATGCGGTAGGTGGGAGGTGAGGTGGAGGCAATCACGTGCTAGTTAAGAGTGGTTGAGAGCGGAGGGCAGGAAAGGTAACCGAGCCCGGTGAGGAAGCAGCTAACGCCCCTCCCGACACTGGCTAGGTGAATAGCCGTGGTGGGGGAGAAGTAGCTTATACCATATAACCGTAGACCATTCTGTTATAGATCAGAATTGTTACACATAAAGTCTTTATAGGTAGACTCGAGGGTTCGGGCCTAGGAGAGGAGGGGGGGAGGTGCCCATGGCAACCCCCCCCCCCCCCTTATTCAAGTCTTCTGAGTTAGGGCTATGGCCCTCGCTCAGGTAATGTGATCCCGAGGGGATGAAGGAGGACACTAGGATCCAGATATCTTGTGAATAATATCTCCTGTCACTCATCGTAGTAAAGTAATTGTTTGGAAAATAAATACACAAGAATTCCGTAACAATGTGATTTATTTTAGTATATACCGTAGACTATTCTGTTATAGACCAGAATTGTTAACCAACTAAAGTCTATATAGGCAGACTCGAGGGGTCAGGTACAGGAGAGGGGGTGCCCACGGCCCCCCCCCCACCCCCCCCCCCCCCTTTGTTATTAAAGTCCTCTGAGCTAGGGCTATGGACCCGGCTCAGGTCATGCGATCCCGAGAGGATGAAGGAGGACACAAGGATGCAGTAATCCTGTGTTTAATATATATATACAGTCACCCATCCGATTGACCTAGGGAAAAGAGGGTTACCGGACCTAGTGTTGTAGAAGAGGTGGTCCGGAGAAGCCCCTCTCGTTGCCTCCACGTATGTAGAAACGCGTGGACTGGCCAGAGGGGGTGGAAACTTCCAGCCCTCAGGGACGAGGGTACTGCGAGAGGGCCAATCCTGTCGTCAGCCTGCTCGTTCTTAGCCAGGAAAGCGGGAGAGGTGGGGATAGTTAAAGAAGTAAGGTTAGGGCTTACAGATGAAAAGGCTGTGTGACGGGTAAGGGCTGCCAACTGAGAGGCCCTGTACCCTGTAGCTAAGGCGAGCAGGAAGAGAGCTTTCTGGAGGAGGTGACAAACCCTCCAGAGGAACCCCTTAGAAGGTCAGGTAGGAAAAGGACGCAGTGAAGGGCCAGGAGGGAGTCTGGGCCCGCCATTCTCCAGGCCCTAGTCCCCGTGTTACGAAAGGAGGCAAGGGCGGGGGAGTTTTGGGTGCGGGCAGAGGCGGGTGTCTCCCGACACAGCTCAGCCCCGGGGCGGCACACACCGCGCGCCAAAGGGTCGTAACCCTTGGGCGTGAAGCAAGGTGCGTGAGGCGAACAGTGGAGGTGGCCGACCATCGTAAAGCGATTTCCCAAAGCTAGGGTGGTAGCTGCTGTGGAAGGGTTGTTACGCATATAATTTATTATCATTATATACGGACAACTTTCGGTTAAAACCAGAAAGTGTTACAAGTCGTAAGTCTTTAAAGACACCCTCGAGGGGATGGGCCAGGGGGTCGAGGACCCCCCCCCCCCCCATTTTTGTTGTTAGGGTCCTCCGAACCTAGGCTATGGCCTAGGTTCGGGTAAAATATCCCGAGAGGAGAAAAGAAACCCCAAGATGTTCTAAACATGAGACTGTACAGAATGGAGATGACGTAAGGGATGTCTGGTGACAGAAGGTAAGTCGTCCGACCTTTTCCATTCGGGCGTACCCTCCCCCTTTTCTGTCTCCCACGGGGACCCTGTGGTAAGGTGGGCGGAGTCCCCATTGCAACCCAGGGGGTGAGGGAGAGCGAGTGGAACAGATACCTCGTCCTGAAGGATGAGGTGGATGTCCCGCCCCCCCCCCCAGATCCCGTACCCGCTCCCCGCGGGGACTCGGATAGAGCAGGTCCAGGAACGGGTCCCGCCGCCTCCACCATGATAGGTGGGGAAGGGCGCGTGGCCTACGGACAAACCAAAAAGTTCGTCCGCTTCCCGCTTCACTAGCCCGTCGTGCCTCCTCACCCAAACCTCTGGTTGAGAAGGATCGGGAGACTACGCACCCGTCTGACCTCCTCTGAAGAGTGAGTTCAGGACGAAGGAAGAAAGGCCCAAGAGTAGGGAAGGTACCCGTCGTCCACAGGATGAGGCGACGGGAACGGGGGAGGAGAGGCAGCCAGCTCCTCCGCCAGGGTGCCCCCCGGGGACTCGAGACCCAGAGAGATTGGGGGAACGGGAACGGCTCCAAAATCCCCAGGTGGACTCGAGTCCCCTACCGGCGACGCGGCAGGGAAGGTGAGAAGGGCGGGTTCAGGAACGGGTACCGTTGCAATAGTGGGGCTGTGGGGTGGCACATAATCGGCCGGCTCCCCCACTAGGGAATGAGGCGAACCTTAAATCTCACGAGGCTGTCTGGGACAGTGTCGAGAGTGTAACGCCAGGACCGTCCTGAGCACTAATACAAGGCATCGACCAGGGAAAGCTGAAGCCCCAATATCCCCTCGCCCCCATCCCCTCAGTGGAATGCGTGCGACGAAAGGTTAAGGACGTAGTTAAGAAGCCCCCATTGAGTGAGTATGGTGTACAAGACACAAATCTTGCTGCTCCATGTCCCCCTGTTATGGGGATACAAAACAGGTGATCCGAGGCGAGGACTAGGGTAGCTGTAATATCATCCTTGAGAGCTTGGACCTGACACCAAGAGTGACATGTGCAGCTTGGTAGGACGGTAGGCAACAACCGGAGCCGTATAGTTAATCAATGGTTTGTTCGAATTTGGTAAGGACCACCGAGAGGTGAGGGACTACTTTGAAAACCTTCCAACCAAGCAGAACAGAAGACTGGTAGGTCAAGCAGTTACCTGTGGGAAAATATGGGGGACCCACAGTTGCCCCACCGCTGGAAGACATACCTCCATTGAAAACCTACGTCAGCACAGGGTAGGGTGTCTCGTTCTTGGTAAAGAATGATTCACGTTTCGGAGAACCCTGGTGACCACCTGCGAATCATTACGGGAAAAGAGGGACGTAAAAACGTCACTGTCAGGGAGGGCAGTGACTGGAAAAACCTCCGAGTTTGAGAGTTGTTACAGTTCTGAGAAACGTTTTGAAACGTTATCGCATTCGCTCTCCTATTTCCCTCACGCGGCAAAGAGGCCGTGTGTTACAAACCCTCATGAACTAGCTGCCGTAGGCTGAGTCCCAGGTACCCCCTAGGCTGGGACCCCAGGTTCAGGTCCAGCTAGCCACTAGGTTCAGGTCCAGGTAGCCACTAGGTTCAGGTCCAGGTAGCCCCTAGGCTGAGGACCATGTCGCACTAGGTTGAGCCCCAGGTAGCGCCCTAGGTTGTGCATAGGTAGCGCCTTGGCTGAGCCCGAGGTAGCCCCTAGGTTGTGCACAGGTAGAACCTTGGCTGTGGTCGAAGCCTAGCTGGCTAGGTCCCAGCAGGCCTCTCAGTCAGTACCCTCCCGGGTTGTTGGTTGAGCGGGTCCTGCTATTGGTGCTAGGTTGTGCATAGGCAGCCCCTAGATAGTGGAGGAGACTGGCTGGCCAGGTCCTCGCAGGCTTGTCAGTCAGTACCCTACCGGGTCCTTGGCTGAGCGGGTCCTGCTCTTGGCCCTAGGATGTGCATGGGTAGAACCCTAGCTGGCCAGGTCTTAACAGGTTTATCAGTCGGGACCCACCGGGTCCTTGGCTGAGTGGGTCCTGTTGTTGGCACTAGGTCGTGCATGGGTAGCACCCTAGGCTGTAGTAGGAGCCTAGCTAGTTAGGTCCTAGCAGGCTTGCCCGTTAGTACCCCCCCCGGGTCCTGGGCTGAAAAGGTCCTGTTCTTGGCACTAGGTTGTGCCTGGGTAGCCCCCTAGCTGGCCAGGTCCTAGCAGGTTTGACAGTTAGTACCCTACCGGGTCCTTGGCTGAGAGGGACCTGCTCTTTGGTACTAGGTTGTGCATGGGTAGGTCCCTCGGCTGTGGTCGGAGCCTAGTTGGCAGGGACCTGCAGGTTCGTCAGTCGGTACCCACCGGGTCCTTAGCTGAGGAGGACCTGCATTTGGTGCTACACTTGCTCCCTCGGGAGCGGCTCTTTGAGCGCGTCCGCGTGGGAGAAGGAGCCTTTCCTTGCTGGGCCCTGGTACCTGGGAGGTGACCAGGGGTGCAGCCCGACGGTCTGACCCCCCCCTGCTGAGGTGGAAACCTCGGGGGGGTTATCAGAGCCGACTAAAGGAAAGAGAGGAGGCCTCTCGGGGTGCTAGGGACCCGAAACCCTGTGGACCTGAGGGCGAGACCTCCTCCTGGACTCGTGCTTGCACCCCCGAGAGCGGCTCGAGGAGCTCGCCCATGGGGGAGACGAAGCAGCTTCCCTGCTGGGTCCTGGTACCGGTCAGGTAGCCAGGGGGGCCAGCGTGGTGGTCTGGCTCGCTTCCGGGAATGGTGGGAAACCATGGAAGGGAGGCACAGAACCATCCAGGGAAGGCGATGGGGACTCGGAGGAGTGCTAGGAGTTAGATCCTCTGTGACCTCGAGAGGCACGTAGCAGGAACGTACTCCCGGGAGTGCAGAAGCATGTGCGGGGTGAACAGTGGCGATGCACGTCGAGGAACAACCTCACGGTGCAGCCAGAAGAAGCACACAAGGCACAAGTGGACTGCGGGAGAAAAAAGGGGGTTAACACGTGAACCCACGTGTACACACATGGAAAAACACAAAACACCCCGAGGGAGGAAACACTAACTCCCAAGGCAAAACACTAAACCACACATACTCACCCCCACACTGCTGGGGAAAAACCCCGCAAACACGGTCCCCAAAAGCCGAGAGTAGACCCTAGGAAACCCAAGGGGGGAGAGGGTTTAAAAGGAGGGACTTTTACTCTACCAGAAAGTAAAAAGCTTCTCTTACCCCCAATAAGGGCATGCACAAAGTAAGAGTTATGTAAGAAGAAAGATAGAAAGTCTTACTACCCTACCGCATAACTATAAAAAACTGTACTGAAATGTGAGAAGGTACTGAATGTTGAAAAAACAGTACTGCACGAAGAAGAATGCTACAACGCAGACAAGAACAGTACCGTAGTAGCAAGAAGTCAAGCAGGTGTAGTGAGTAAAACGTTGCTTGGTAAGGCAGCTACAGAAGTGCAGGCAACATTATCAGAATAATATCCTAAGACACTAAAAGAGCTGACAAGGAAAAACACCAAAAAGGTGCAGAGGTCCCAAGACACAGAGTAGAAGGGACACGTGCAAAAATAAAAAACCTCACTCCCCACAGGGTTAAAAAACCCGAGGAGAAAAAACCCAAACAAGTACTCACCGCACACGGGGGAAGACAGTCACAGCGTGAGCGCACACACCAATCAACACACACACGGGGAAAAATCCCCACACACGGGGCTAAACACGCACACGTGTTCGCACCATGTGCAGAGAAAACCACAACATACAGCCTTCCACACTACACACCAAAGGGTCGGAAGCCTAGGGGGT
This sequence comes from Petrolisthes cinctipes, assembly GCA_033782935.1. Classification (NCBI taxonomy): domain Eukaryota; kingdom Metazoa; phylum Arthropoda; class Malacostraca; order Decapoda; family Porcellanidae; genus Petrolisthes; species Petrolisthes cinctipes. Next base: position 20,593 of record JAWQEG010002033.1, read on the forward strand.
GAAGCAGGGTGCGTGGGGCGAACGATGCTGGTGGCCAGACTGCGGGAGAAAAACTCACAAAAAAGGGGTTAACACGTGAAGCCATGCGTACAAAGACACAAACAAAAATAATAGGACACGGGCAGAGGGGGATAGCAAGCCCCCTCGGACCCGGGAACGAACCCCAAACAAAAAACCCCACACGCACCAACCCGGGAAACCACCCCCCCCTTCCCCCGCGGGGGCTGAGAAAGAACCTCTGGTCTGCAGGCCCCAAAGGAGAGGCACAGACAGCCTGATGGGCAATTCCCAGGGTAACAAACAAACTGGGAAGACACCAGAAAAAACCCCAAAAATACGCTGGGAAGGGGAAACGAGGACCTGGCACAATCCTCGCTCCCCCCACCCCACGTAACACTAAACCACACTCGGGGGAAACAATGATAAGGGGCTAAGTAGTCCTACCCCCGCACCACGTGGGGAGGAAAGAGCCCCACGTGGGGAGGAAAGAGCCCCACGTGGGGAGGAAAAAACCTCGCTAACACCAAAAAACCCCGAGGAAAAATACACTAAATGACGTGTACTAGTGGCAGGAGGAAGGGAGGCAGGACAGGGAAGGGGAAAAAACCCCGAAAAGTAGCCCCCAACAAGCTAGCCTGAGAAGAAACACTCCAGGCTACAAATATTGGAAAAACACCCAAAATTAAATAAAAAACCCCGGCCTGGGAGAGGAAGGGAGAACCAGAGCACAATTCTCACTCCCCTTTACCGAGAGGGGACACATAATAATCGGGGAAGGCAAGAGGAAGGGCTGCAAAGACCCCATGTGCTCACCACGTGGGGTGAAGTCCCACGTGGCGCCCACTAACCTCGCTAAAAACCCCAGAAACCCCGATAAAATACACACGAAGAATGTACTAGTGGCAGGAGGAAAGGTGAAAGGGGGGAAAAACGGAGAAAAACTCCGAACAAAGGGGCTGAAAAACCCCCCTTCGCTAAGGAAAAAAGAACTAAGTCCTAACGAAGAAAAAACCCCCATACACACCTAAAACCCTCCTAGAATACACACACGATACATCTGCCAAAGCAGGCTAGCCACTAGAACACAAAAGAAAATATTAGCAGGAACACGTGAAACAATACCATAGCGTAGCAGCGAGGAGCGTAGATGTTGACTGAACTGTGTTCCGCGACAGAGTGGACGAGCGGTATTCAGCGGAGGAGGGGCTTAATACCTCACCTCACCACCACCAGGTGGCTCCACTATCAGTACAGCGCCAGATTTGAATTTTATTTACTTCTGATGAACGTCACGGAATTGACCCTTCCAACCCAGATTATGCCTACACGGGGCCTGGGCTTGGGAAGGGGCATATTCTATAGCAACCAGCTGTACTGGTTTCACTATACCAATAATGGAAGTCATCAGAAAGTCGTTACGTCCCCTCAAGTGTGATGTCTGTCCCTCCCTCCTCATTAACTACCCTTACTCACTCACTCACTCTCTCACTCTCACTATTCCTCCAGTGATTATACCTCTCCTTCCTCCCTTATTAATCAGTCTCACTTACTCACTCACTCTCACTCACTATTTCTCCACTGATTAAACCTCTCATTAACTACCCTCACTCACTCACTCTCTCTCTCACTCTCACTATTCCTCCAGTGATTATACTTCTCATTCCTCCCTCATTAATCAGTCTCACTCACTCTCTCACTTACTCACTCATTCACTACTCCTTCAGTGATTATACCTCTCCTTCCTCCCTCATTAACTATCCTCACTCACTCACTCTCTCACTCACTCACTATTCCCTCATTAACCTCACTCACTCACTACTCCCTCATTAACCTCACTCACTCCTCCAAAGAACCTCACTCACTCACTACTCCCTCATGAACTTCACTCACTCACTACTCCCTCAAGAACCTCACTCATTCACTACTTCCTCATTAACCTCACTCATTCACTACTCCCTTATTAACCTCACTCATTCACTACTCCCTCATTAACCTCACTCACTTCTCCCTCATTAACCATCCTCACTCACTTACTCACTAGTCCTCCAGTGCTTATAACTCTCATTCCTCTCAATAAAAACCACCCTCACTCACTCGCTACTCCCTCATTACCCTCACTCACTCACTCACTCCCATACTATTCCTCAAGTGTGATGTAACTCCTTCTTCCCTCATTAACCACCCTCACACACACACTCACACACTCACTCACTCACTACTCAACTTCAACCTTACGTCTATCCCTACTCCTTCCTTAAACACACTCACTCACTCATTCACTCACTACTCAACTTCAACCTTACGTCTCTCCCTACTCCTTCCTTAAACACACTCACTCACTCATTCACTATTCCTCAAGTGTAGCCTTCAGACCACCGTGGTGTTATTCTAAATTATTTATAAATGGCCTTTAGTTTGTCAAAGTATTGTGTTCACTAGGTGCCAATTCCACAGTGGTTGGTTTTGGTTTGCAATCACCATAACGAAAGAAACTGAACTGTGTAAATGACTCATGAGTGAATAATGTGATGAATTTGATGACTCCACTATGAAACAATCGTAATAATGGAACTAACTACCTGACAGATTTTATGGATATGGATACTGAGTTTGTTGGATATGATAATTAAGACTGACAAGTGTGGTTGGGGAGGATCATAACAAACCAAAGCCACTGTGGAATCGGCCCTAAGACGTGTACGAATTATGATTCATTTTTAACTATATGAAGGAAAGATGAGGATGATGATAACAATTCATCCCAGATATTGTTGTGTTTATATGACAAATAAAAATAAGTTTGAATTTTTTTTTTATGCTAACACAAACAGGATTAAAAAGTTATCACACCTTGGACACTTGCTATATGTGGGTTATAATATATACAGAGTAAAATAATGAGGTAGTATCCTTTTGGTACATTAGAGTGCCTTAAGTCCTTCAAAGTATGCCATGAAACAGGACCATGAAGATAAAACAAAACTAATGGTGGCCTGTTGCCTGGAATAGTTTGGAGGATTTAGTTGCTCCTAGATTTACCAACACAAAATTTCCCCCTTAAGTCCTCCAAAGTATGCCAGGAAACAGGACCAGATAAACAAAACTTAATGGTGGTCTGTTGCCTGGAATAGTTTGAAGGAATAAGTTGCTCCAGATTTACCAAACATTACTATACTATCCCCTTAACTGACCAGGACGGCAGAGTTTAGACAGTACAGTAGATAAGTGTAAAAAATCGAATCCCTCCACGAGTAGCCTGAAGGTCAATATTAAAATTATTATATGCCTTTCTCAGAATTTGTCCTGTATTCTATGAGTTTCACTAAATTTCAAGGGTAGGGATGTTCAAGTCTTGGATAACCAGATTGAAGTGTGGGTGAGTGTGGAGTGAAGTGGGTGTTGTGAGTAGAGTGAAGTGGGTGGTGTGTGTGAGTGGAGTGGGTGGTGTGAGTGAGTTGAGTGGGTGGTGTGTGTGAGTGGAGTGGGTGGTGTGTGTGAGTTGAGTGGAGTGGGTGGTGTGTGTGAGTGGAGTGGAGTGGGTGGTGTGTGTGAGTGGAGTGGGTGGTGTGTGTGAGTGGAGTGGGTGGTGTGTGTGAGTGGAGTGGGTAGATGTGAGTGGAGTGGGTGGAGTGAGTGGAGTGGGTGGTGTGAGTGGAGTGAACAATGACTATGGAGTGGTGTGTGACTGATGTGTTTTGAGTGGAATTACTATCTGTTGTGGATTTTTTTGCAAGTACTGATAATATCGTGATGATGTGGAGCATGTTTAGTGGAATGGTGTAGTGTGGAGCAGTGTGAGTGGAATGGTGTAGTGTGGAGCAGTCTGAGTGGAATGGTGAGCTGTGGTGTGGAATGTTTTGAGTGGAATGGTGAGCTGTGGTGTGGAGTGTTCTGAGTGGAATGGTGAGCTGTGGTGTGGAGTGTTCTGAGTGGAATGGTGAGCTGTGGTGTGGAGTGTTCTGAGTGGAATGGTGAGCTGAGGTGTGGAAAGTTCTGAGTGGAATGGTGAGGTGTGGTGTGGAATGTTCTGAGTGGAATGGTGAGCTGTGGTGTGGAATGTTTTGAGTGGAATGGTGAGCTGTGGTGTGGAGTGTTTTGAGTGGAATGGAATAGTGGGGGGTGGGGGGGGGTAGGGGGTGGGGAGATAGGCACAATTTAATGGTTCCCTGTGGGCTGGTGGAACAAATGACGGTGGGAGGGGGCGGGGTTGGGGGGGAAGAATAGGGGGGAAGAGGACACAGGGTTGGGATGAAGGAGGAAGGAGATGGGGAATAATAGGATGAAGGAAGGAAAAAGGGGAAGAGTAAAAAGAAGGAATGAGGAGGAGAGGAAGGAGGAGGAGGAGGAGAGGAAGGAAAGTATGAAAAGTAGGAGGAAGAGGAAGGAGAAAGAGGAAGAGTAAGGAGGACGAATGAGCAGTAGTAGGAGAGGAAGGGAAATAAGAGGAAGAGAAGAAGGAAGAGGAGGAGGAAGAGAAGAAGGAAGAGGAGGAGGAAGAGGAGGAGGAAAAGCAAAAGGAAGAGGAGGAGGAAGAGGTGGAGGAAGAAAAAGAGGAAGAGGTGGAAGAGGAGATGGAACGGAGAAAGTGGAGAATGGAGGAGGGAGGGAGGAAAAGAAGCAAAAAACACAAAATGGAAGGTGATGAATGCTATCTGAATAGAGAAGGAGGAGGTGGAAGAGGAGGAGAAGAAAGGGGAAGAGGGAGAAGTGAATACTCAAAGGGAGGTGAAAGATATGTTTGGGGACGGGGAATAGTGATGAATGAGGGGTGATATGGCCTTAGAAATGGGGGGAGGGGGGATAGAGAAAGGGGAGAGAGAAAGAGGAGAGAAGGGTGAAGGTGAAAGGGGAGAGGAGGGAGAAGGAGAAAGGGGAGAGAGAGAGGAGGGAGAAGGAGAAAGGGGGGAGAGAAAGGAGAAGGAGGAGTGGGAGAGAGAGAAAAGGGAGAGGGGCAGAGGGAAAGGGGAGAGGAGGGAGAAGGAGAAAGGGGAGAGGAGGGAGAAAGGGAGAAAAGGGAGAGGGGCAGAGGGAAAGGGGAGAGGAGGGAGAGAGAGAAGGAGAAAGGAGAAGAAGAAAGGGGAAAGGGAGAAGGAGAACGGGGAGAAAAGGGTGAGAGAGAAAGGGGAGAAGAGAGGAAAGAGAACGGGGAGAGGAGGGAGGAGGAGAAAGGGGAGAGGAGGGAGGAGGAGAAAGGGGAGAGGAGGGAGAGAGAGAAAGAGAAAGGAGAGAGAAAGGAGAAGAAATGGGAGAGAAGGGAGAAGGAGAAATGGGAGAGGAGGGAGGAGAAAGGGGAGAGGAGGGAGAAAGAGAAGAAGAAAGGGGAGAGGAGGGAGGAGAAATGGGAGAGAAGGGAGAAGGAGAAAGGGAAGAGAGGAGTGGGAGGGAGAAGTAGAAAGGGGAGAGGAGTGGGAGAGAGAAGGAGAAAGGGGAGAGAGGTAGAAGGAATAAGGATAAAGGGGTAGAAGGGATAAGGGGGTAGAAGGAATAAAGTGAGAGGGGAAAAGGATAGAAGGGTAGAGGGAAAAAGGATAGAGGGGGAAAATGAATAAGGATAGAGGAAAGAAAGGGAGAGGAAAGAGCGAAGGGGGAAGGGGGATAGGGGAATGAGTGGGGGTCTGCCACGCCTCGCCCCCCCCACCCATCATCCCGTGAGAAGGCTATACTGATCGCTGACGGGTCTCTCTCTCTCTCTCTCTCTCTCTCTCTCTCTCTCTCTCTCTCTCTCTCTCTCTCTCTCTCTCTCGTGTCATTGTTGGAAAGAGTGGAGGAGACAGTAGTGGTAAATGGTTGTGGTAGTAGTTGTAGTGGTGGTAGTAGTGGTAGTAGTAAGTTGTGGTTAATTACTAAGCAGTGGTTAAGTACTGGTATTATTAGTGGTAGTATCAATGGTGGTGGCAGTAGTAAGTAGTGGTCATAAGTGGTTAAGTACTGGTAGTATTAGTGGTAGTATCAATGGTGGTGGTAGTGGTAAGTAGTGGTAAGTTGTGTTCGTAATTGGTGGTGGTGATGGTGGCGGTAAAGATAACAACAACGAAAACTACACTAATACTAACGGTGTAACGATGGTGTTTATTGGTGATGGGAGGTAGGCTACAGTCGGCACCATAAGTTCTTTTCATTTCCACCAGTGTATGTATTAGCTATAGTGATGCTGCAATACAATATTTTTCAAGCAGAGATGACAGATACAGTTCTCATATAGTAAATTACATATGTTGTTGGAATATAAACTGGTTCTGAATGCAACTATCTAGTCATATTAGCAATACTAAGTACTGTACAGTCGTGGCACATAGTCCTTGACCAGGGTGTTAGGGGAAGTCAGGTTAAGGACTATGTGCCGCGACTGTACATGAGATGGACGCGAACTTATGCTGCCGACAGTACATACTAATAATTACCCCAAGCACCACCACCTTCCATGTACAAATATCATGCCGTTTACGCCCACCCATTATCGTGTTAGAGTGCCATGTAATTAATACAGGTACCTACTCTCTCTCTCTATATATATATATACATACACGTGTGGGTCCCTTCCTCCGCTCCTGGTTCCACAGTTTAATGTCGCAAAATGGCTAATCACCCTCGTTCACACACCGCTTATGCAGGCTCTGTTGCTGTGGCATTATCACCTCTCTCTTGTGTTTTCCAGTTTACTGTGTGTGTGTGTGTGTGTGTGTGTGTGTGTGTGTGTGTGTGTGTGTGTGTGTGTGTGTGTGTGTGTGTTGAACAGAGAGATGGGATAAACAGATGAGTGAGATAGTGTATGTAGAGATGATGAGTGAGATAGTGTGTGTAGAGATAATGATGATAGTGAGCGATAGTGTGTAGATATTATAATGATAGTGAGCGAGCGTGTAGAGATAATGATGATAGTGAGCGAGCGTGTAGAGATAATGATTGTGAGCGAGATAATGTGTACAGATAAATATGATGATAGTGAACGAGATGGTGTAGAGATAATGATGATGCAGTATAGTGATCACAGGGTTTATGTATTCTCAGTTGTTCCTGTATTATTGTCATCTCTCTCTGTTTTCCAATTTACAGTAAGATGAGAAGCGAATTAAGGACCCCAGTGATGTAGTCAGAAAATTGGAGGTTAGCGAGTCCCCCTAATATTGCCACGAAACACCACCTCTATGGAAGGAGTTTGTTTCATGGCATAGTCAGGAGGAATCAGAAGCCACCAAGTCTCATACACGTTCACAGGGTCCTCAATTTAGGGGAGAATCTCTTTTGGGTTAAACTGGAGAGCAGCTTACCGATTCCTCTGAACTATTCCTCAAAACTATAATAATCACCTCAATGTGTTTTACTAATAGGGGATCAGCTGTTTCCTGACATAGTTTGGAGGTATCAGTAGTCCTCTAAGATATAATTTTTCGTCAGGAGTTTCTTCCAATAATTATATATAGGTGACTGGCCCTCTAATTATTAAAGTTTTGTATATATAATTATTTTCCATTTAGCATCAGTAGCTCACCAAAACTCCCCCACACAAAATTTTTAGTAGAATAATTTTTGCGTTCACTGTAGCCTAGACCTCTTAATTATGGGGTCAACTGTGCCTGGGAGTGGGTTAAGCACGGATATAATACACTTTTGGTTACACTGGAGCACCACTATTCCTCCAAAGTATACCAGGAAGCAGGACTGGACCATCTGGACAAAACAAATATAATGGTGGTCATGTTGCTTGGAATAGTTTGGAGGAAATAATTTGTTTCAGATATACCAACACTGTAATTCCTTCCCCCTTCAGCACGGTTAAACTACACTGAGTACTGAACAACGCCAGCGATCATAAATTACCTCCATAATAACACGTATTTACCCACAGTCATTTATTTAACACTGTCATTTGCCGGGGACGTGTACATTATCGTATTAGCTACCTCAATCTCTCACTTATTTTTTATGTAGTCACGAGCCATAATACGTATCCAGGGCTGCTTCGAATTGCCTGTTGCTGGAGTACTTAGGGACCCTGTGATCGTGTATGAGACTTGGTGGCTTCTGATTCCTCCTGACTATGCCACGAAACAAGCTCCTTCAATATAGGTGGTGTTTCGTGGCAATATTTGAAGGACTCGCTAACCTCTAATGTTTTTACTACATCACGTGGGTCCTTAAACAAATTCCAGGAAGTAGGAGACAGAATTAAGTGTTATAATTGGTTCACTTGTACGTCACATGATTCCAAACTTCAGAAACAAGACCTAGGTACAACCAAAATTAAATAACTACCGACACTTTCCTTCCATCGTGCAAATAAATCCGTATCATATCAAAGTATAATCATACAACATTTTACGTCAACTCAACCCCCTCAATTATTATTATGAAGTGCTGCAAAATCATACACGTGTTGTTCTTTATTACCAAGATATTTACTACGATGGAAGGAAAGTGTCTGTGGTTATCTGATTGTGGCTGTACTTTTTATGACTCTTGACTGTACTAATGAGAGGCGAGACATAACCTACATGTTTTATATATTGGATGCACACATAATATTGTTTTTATTAGGAGTGTGTTGTCAAGGGATTTTATACACAAGTGGTAAGAGATAGTAGTGAGACATATATAATCAACGTGTTTTATATATAAGACTGCGTTTATTAGGAGAGTGATACGTTAACAGTGATAGATAGCGAGGTAATGAAATAAGGTTAACAGTGAGATGGGAAGCTACCGAGTTAATACATGTGAGATAGTGAGATTAAAGTAATGAGAGATAATCGTCTTAATACCCACCAACTATAAATGCATAACCCACATTATGCACTACAAACAAACAAACACTCTGGATACACGTACAGTCGTGGACATAAGTTTCAATACACATGGATAACTCAAACAAATTGCTGATTAATGTTTTCACGTTGTCATATGATGTTATTGTTTTGAGTAATGAGTAGCTGCTTGTAGTAAATTACAAAATTACTTTCAACCTATTTATTGGAAAGTTTCTCAGCTAAAGAACAGAGGGAAGCTGTCAAACCGTTACACTATCATAGTTACCCCAATGTGGATGATTATTACTGTCTGAGACTGTACCTGCCTGTTCTAGTAAGAGTATAATTAGACAAAGTACAGTATTTACACGCTAGATGAATGACCACCAGACGTGATTTGAGGGGATAATATACTTTTGGTACATTAGAGCACCTTGATTCCTTCAAAGTATGCCAGGAAAAAGGAAAAAAATAACAAAAATAATGGTGGTCTGTTGTTTGGAATAATTTGGATGAATTAGCTAATCCAGATTAAATTTTATCAACACCGTACTTCCCCCTTAAAAGGTAGAGGTCAACCACAGTCCATATAGTAAGGTCGGCTATCCACGCAGGTGGAAGTATAAAGTGGGGGGAGACCAGCAGAGGCCTCGACCTGGGCCCCTTTAGACAGTGACCTCACCACACTGTCTGCACATTCTCACCTGTACTGTCTTTCTGACAACATCTCCTTGTCTATGTCGGCCCACACTCGACCGTCAACATGCCAAATAGTTGTGCAGTACTATTGTGCAAAACCACTAAAAGAAAGACCGCGAAGAAAGCAGTTAGTTAAACAAAAATAATGGTTGCCTGTTGCTTGGAATAGTTTGAATGAATCAGCGACTCCAGATTTACCAACACTGTAGGCTACTTCGCCCTTAAATAGGTAGAGAAGGTTAATGCACTTCATTCCACCCCAAACGTAAGCTAAAAAAATAAATGGTAGCCTGTTGTTTGGAATAGTTTGTGGGAATCAGCTACTCCAGATTTACTAGGTTAATGCACTTCATTCCACCCCAAACGTAAGCTAACTAGACAATACCTCTCAAAATATCAGTGGATCAAAAAACACGTGTAAAAAATCCATCCCACACCATCAAACACTGGGTCGTATGCAAGGACATTCATGGTGTCGACGATGGTATTGTTCTGATACGATGACCTCCACAGGCAATGACAAACTACAGAGCCATCGCACCATTACCACGCCATCGTCGCCATCGTTAACACCACAGGTATTCTTGCGTACGACCCCTTAGATGACCATCATATTGTATTCTTGCACACGACCACATCAGACGACCACCAAATATTGCTGCACACGACCCCTTAGACGACCACCATATTGTATTCTTGCACAAGACCACATCAGACGACCACCAAATATTGCTGCACACGACCCCTTAGACGACCACCATATTGTATTCTTGCACACGACCACATCAGACGACCACCAAATATTGCTGCATACTACCCCTTAGACGACCACCATATTGTATTCTTGCACACGACCACATCAGGCGACCACTAAATATAACATGCACACGACCCCTTAGACGACCACCAAATATTCCTGTATACGACCCCTTAGACGACCACCAAATATTCCTGTATACGACCCCTTAGACGACCACCAAATATTCCAGCAGACGACCCCTTAGACGACTACTAAATATTCCAGCATACGACCCCTTAGACGACCCCCAACCACCAGACGATCCCCAGGCTCTAGCTAGACTTTCACTCCAAACAAGCATTAGATGGCCATCCCAGTGTTAGATGGCCAGCAGACAGGATTAATTAGGTAGGAGGGAACACATATCCGAGGCCATTAGGCTCCCCTATACCCCGCCCCTCATCACACCGCGGAATGCTGGCCATTACGGTAAATTATGTGGCGAGTGTAGCGAATCCAACCATTACGCTGCTCCTGGTGCCACTAACACCACTATATTGTTCCAACACCACCACTTGTTCCAACACCACCATTCACTGTTACCAAGACACAACACCACTATATTGTTCCAACACTACCATGCACTATCACCACTACTTGTTCCAACACCACCATGGACTGTCACCGCCACACAATGCCATTATATTGTTCCAACACCACCATGGACTGTCACCACCACACAACACCACTATATTGTTCCAACACCACCATGCACTGTCACCACCACACCACAAAACACCACTGTATGGTTCCAACATCACCATGCACTGTCACGACCACTTGTTCCAACACCACCATGCACCGTCACCACCACACAACACCATCACTCACCACAACCAGGCTACTTGATACGCTTCTTGCAACTTTATCGTAAAATACTATTGTCATCACACACCATTACTGTCACTATACAACACCACTATATTGTGTCAACACCACTATATTGTGTCAACACCATTGCCATCACACAACACCACTATAGACCTATGTGCCACCACCCCTATCACCACACACTTACCACCACCACCACCACAATTCACCACAACTATTTACCAGGTACACTTCTGGCAACGTTGTCGTCAATATACTGTCATCACACAACACCACTGTCACCACACACAATTACTCTCACCACAACTTTGGTACGCTATTTGCAACATTATCAACAGTTTTTTATCATCACACACCACGACACACACAAAAAAAAAAAAACATTTACCACATAACCATCAATCACATTGTTGCATCATCATCATCACCACCACCACTGCCATACGTACAACCAACATCATCACAACTTTTAAGACACTGTTTACTCACCACTGTCACCACACCTAGTACACTACCAACACCATCATAACTTATTCAGCAGTATTTCATCACAAACGTAATCATCACCAAAACCACACGTCACCATTAACACCAATATAACTGTCGAAATATCACCACCACCACCACCACCACCACCATTTCCTCTTACAGTATGTATCTATTGCAGCATCGCCCCATCAACACTAAAACCATGAAACTCTAGCACCCCTGACCACAACAATTTTGATATTTTACCACTGACACATTCACTAACACCACACACACACACACACACACACACACACACACACACACACACACACACACACACACACACACACACACACACACAACACCAGCTTCGTCATAATACAACTCTACACCACCATGAAACTCTAGCACCTCTGACCACAACCATTTTGATATTTTACCACCGACACATTCACAAACACACACACACACACACACACACACACACACACACACACACACACACACACACACACACACACACACACACACACACACACACACACACACACACACACAACACCATCCTCACCATAATACAACTCTACACCACCATATAAAACCATCCTCATCATCATATAACCCTGCATCATCACACTATCATCACCACTGACAACACCATTACTTTTTTCGCTACACCAACACATTCTTTGCCACAGTTCCACCACCACTATACAACACCATTTTCGTCATCATACAACGCTGGCATCACCACTAACAAACACCATTACCTTTTTCGATACACCAACACTTTCATGAACATACTTCCATCACCACCATCACAGTTCCACCACCACCACCACTACCACCTTTAAAATGCTCCAAAAACAGCATTACCATAACAATAGCCACTACTCTCTACCACCACCACAACAAAAACAACAATTCCACCACAATGGCAACATACATAATACTCCATCACCACCACAACAAAAATATCACAACAAAAACAATAACAATTCAGCCAAGGGCAAAAGATATATTTTACTCCATCACCACCACCACTACCACAATGACTAGGCCTACACAACAAAAATATCAACCATAATGACATACAACTACACAATTCACCATTACCATCACCACCACCATAATACAACAAAACCAATTCAACCAGACATAATATTCCATCACCATTACCATCACCACCACCATAATACAACAAAACCAATTCAACCAGACATAATATTCCATCACCATTACCATCACCACCACCATAATACAACAAAAACATTTCAACTAGACATAATATTCCATCACCATTACCATCACCACCACCATAATACAACAAAAACAATTCATCCACACATAATATTCCATCACCATCACTTCACCACCACAACCACCAAAATACTACATCAAAAACACCAATAATTCAACCACAAAGATAACAAACCCCACCACAACCACATTGCTGCAACACTACATCATCTACACTAATACCACCACAACAACATTACAGAAAACAAAGGGAGGAGGAAGGAAAGACTGAATGTGTCGGAAATACTGAACGCGAATTATTAAAGGAACAGAATTGGGGAACTTGGATACACGTTGCTCCGATTTCCTATTTTCAAGATACAAGGGTTGTACGAATTTCAGCAAAGGTTACCAACATAACATCATATTTATAATTTTATGCACAAACACGAGGAATACTAATAATTATCCAGGTCTTGTTGATGTCTGTAATCTTTTGACCTACCAGTGGACCAATTACAATGTCTATCCTGTCTCATACTTACTGGATCGTGACTATACTAGTATATTTCATTAATAGATCCTTCCTGCACTAAAGAGGGTTACAAAAATGATTACCCTTCATACCTGGGTTTGAAAAAGATTACATAAAGGGGAACGGGGAGTAATGGTGGAAATATTATGACTTATTCTTCAATCTCTGTTTTGCACCTCTTAGTGTTGTTCCAGCAAGTAACAAGACAGAAATTGAATGACAGAAATTGACAGGAAGACAAATACAGACTTGACGAGCAAATATGAACTGAAGAGATAAACACAACTAACACTTACCATTCACTGGGTGTATTGATTGGTGTAAAAAAGTCAGTCACGTCCCTCATACTGTTAAGGCACTCCATCTGTCAACAAGAAAATGCAAAAGTTAGATAGTGGACAACACACACATACACACACAGAAATTGGGATGACTGTTTGTATAGGATTCTTGTCTGTCTGTCACTCATTCACAGATACAATAAAATCACACACAATTTTTCAACAAACATAATTACGCTATGCCGTTAACTCGTACTCTCTTGGAATGACAAAATTACATGCATGCTCTTTTGACGACCTGGATTCGTGAGAGCTGTTTAATTAAGGACCTGCGATCGTGTATGAGACTTGGTGGCTTCCGGTTCCTCCTGACTATGATACTGAAACAAGCTGCTTCTATGTTGGTGGTGGTGTTTCGTGGCAATGTTTGAAGGACTCACTAAACTCCAAATTTGTTACCATATCACGGAGGGTCCTAAAGGAGACATTACATTTTCCATACACTGGAGTGCCTTGATTCCTCCTGTGTATGTCAGAAAACAGAACCAATGAATAAATATAATGGTATCCTGTTGCTTGGAGTAGTTTGGAGGAATCATTTGCTCCAGATATACCAACACTCTACTATCCCTTTAATTAAGGCGAGAGTTTCATCGGAAATTCAACTATACAACAGTAACTAATAACTTAAGCCTAAATGCATTATAAGTTGGTAATTGAATGAACAATGTGACCCTTCCAATAACCAGTACTTCATGAACCTGAACCTCTCTCTCTCTCTCTCTCTCTGTGTGTGTGTGTGTGTGTGTGTGTGGTTCATCTCTCTCTGTGTGTGTGAGTGCGTGTTTCATTCTCTCTCTCTCTCTCTCTCTCTCTCTCTCTCTCTCTCTCTCTCTCTCTCTCTCTCTCTCTCTGTGTGTGTGTGTTTCATTCTGTGTGTGTGTGTGTGTGTGTGTGTGTGTGTGTGTGTGTGTGTGTGTGTGTGTTTCATTCTGTGTGTGTGTGTGTGTGTGTTTCATTCTGTGTGTGTGTGTGTGTGTGTGTTTCATCCATCTCTCTCTTCTCTCTCTCTCTCTCTCTCTCTCTCTCTCTCTCTCTCTCTCTCTCTCTCTCTCTCTCTCTCTCTCTCTCTCTCTCTCTCTCTCTCTCTCTGTTACATTACTAAGCATGAACAGTTGTTATAATGCGTGGTGTTTGTTCATTTTACATAACCTATACTGTAGTGTGGATCATTCATACATCCTAATCCTGAATGATGATACCGAGTCCACTAATCGCCCAACAAATGTATGAACATAGGAAATTAATCTCAACTATAAATACAGTCTGGTCAAGGCCGCCTCTGTATAACAATTAAAACATACAAAAAAAAAAAAAAAAAAAATTACATACCCGATATAATAAAACTTTTTCCCCTGGCCACTGTATATAATTTTTCGAGTTGTATGTATATATGCGATGTGTGTATTTTTATTTTTTATTTTCCTTTTTTCTAATTATGGACATTTTTTTTTTTTTTTTTTTTTTTTTTTTTTTTTTGAGAGCTGTGGTTGGCAATTAATATGATGGCAGTGTGAGCGTGAAACATGATGAATCCCATATGAGGCCCAAATTTAATTACTTGCTTCCTGTACTTATCACCATTTAAGGGGGTAATTCACTTTTGTTACATTGGAGTGCCTTGATTCCTCCAAAGTATGCCAGGAAACAGAACCACAAGAGCAAAAATTAGGGTGCTTCCTGTTGCTTGGAATAGTTTGGAGGATTCACTTGCTCCACTTTTGTTACCTTTGGAGTGCCTTGATTCCTCCAAAGTATGCCAGGAAACAGAACCACAAGAGCAAAAATTAGGGGGCTTCCTGTTGCTTGGAATAGTTTGGAGGATTCACTTGCTCCAGATTTAAATACCAACACAAAATTAATTCCCCCTTAAGGCACCCTGTGATCGTCGTGTATAATTATAGGGTATGAGACCTGGTGGCTTCTGATTCCTCCTGACTACTACACCACGAAACAAGCTCCTTCAGTGTATATATCTGCTGGTGTTTCGTGGCAATGTTTGAAGGACTCACTAACCTCCAAAATTCTGACTATAATCACAGGTTTTTTTTAAGGGGAGAACTTTTTTTTTTTTTTTTTTTTTTTTTTTTTTTTTGCAGCACTACTGAATCCTCCAAACTCTATTATATATCACGAAACAGATACATATTATGGGGGAAGTTTTGTGTTGGTAAATCTGGAGCAACTGAATCCTCCATACCATTCCAAGCAACAAAACACTATTATTTTTGCTCTTCTGGTCCTGTTTCCTAGCATACTTTGGAGGAATCAAGGCACTCCAATGTACCAAAAAAGAATTACCACCTTAATAACACTGAGTGAGATGATTTGTTTACTGGCATTGTTTGGAGGAATCAGTAGCCCCTTTCAATTTTCCTAAAAAAGTGGTTCCCAAATTAAGATACCCATTATAGAAGTTAGGGGAATGAAGGCAAATTATTTTCCCACACATACGATAATATTTACACCGTTATCAAGTTAGGTTAAGTTAGGAGAATGAAGGCTAATTATTTTCCCACACATACGATAATATTTACACCGTTATCAAGTTAGGTTAAGTTAGGAGAATGAAGGCTAATTATTTTCCCACACATACGATAATATTTTCACCGTTATCAAGTTAGGTTAAGTTAGGGGAATGAAGGCTAATGATTTTCCCACACACACATACGATAATAATTCCACCGTAATCAGAGTTAGGTTAGGTTAGGTTAGGTTAGGTTAGGGAAAGGAAGGCTATAATGATTTTCCCACACACACATACGATAATAATTTCACCATTATCAAAGTTAGGTTAGGTTAGGTTAGGTTAGGGAAAGGAAGGCTAACTATTTTCCCACACACACATACAGTTATAATTTCACCGTTATCAGAGTTAGGTTAGGTTAGGTTAGGTTAGGGAAAGGAAGGCTAATTAATGATTTTCCCACACACACATACGATAATAATTCCACCGTAATCAGAGTTAGGTTAGGTTAGGTTAGGTTAGGGAAAGGAAGACTAATGATTCTCCCACACACACATACGATAATAATTTCACCATTATCAAAGTTAAACATTGTATTTTCTTCACTGAAATGTTCGTTTGGCTTACTTACATGACAAAAAGGCATAACATATTTCACATTATAAATCACCTAGATGTTTGATTCAGAAAAATAAGTATGAATATTCCAGTAAGGTTAGGTTAGGTTAGGTTAGGTTAGGTTAGATTAGAAGCAATGTGTACCAAACCTAACTGAAGAAACTTATATTAACTTTATAAACTTTCCTTTTTTTTTTTACTTACGTCCAGAATCAAAACAAACTGTAAACACAAAGAAAAGATCAAGTGGTTTCGAAAGGTAAAAAGTAAAGACAAAATTATATAAGGAAAATGGATAAAAGAACACGAAAGGGAAAAGAAAATAGGAAAGGCCTGGAAAACAAATAAGAAACAAGAAGAGCCAGAAAGATAATACCGCACCACCAGTTGAAAAGTACAAAAACCATTAACTCACTGCACACACACACAGACACACATAGACACCACTAAATGAAAACTCTTGTAACACACACACACACACACACACACACAGATACCACTAAATGAAAACTCTCGTAACACACACACACACACACACACAGATACCACTAAATGAAAACTCTTGTAACACACACACACACACACACACACAGATACCACTAAATGAAAAGTTCCGTAACACACACACACACACACACACACACACACACACACACACACATAGATACCACTAAATGAAAGGTTCCGTAACACACACACACACACACACACACACACACACACACACACACATAGATACCACTAAATGAAAAGTTCTGTAACACACACACACACACAGAAAGAGATACCACTAAAAATATAGAGCACTGTAACACACACACACACACACACACACACACACACACACACACACACACCACTGAAAAATAAAGAACACCGTATCATACACACACACATGGAAAGAGATACGGTACCACTAAATAAAAAGCACCGTCGCCTAATAGCACTCTCTCTCTCTCTCTCTCCATCTCCGTAGCCTATTAAAACACACACTCTCTCTCTCTCTCTCTCTCTCTCTCTCTCTCTCTCTCTCTCTCTCTCTCTCTCCGTAGCCTATTAAAACACACACACACTCTCTCTCTCTCTCTCTCTCTCTCTCTCTCTCTCTCTCTCTCTCTCTCTCTCTCTCTCTCTCTCTCTCTCTCTCTCTCTCTCTCGCTAGCCTATTAAAACACACATTCTCTCTCTCTCTCTCTCTCTCTCCGTAGCCTATTAAAACTCACTCTCTCTCTTTCTCTCTCTCTCTGTAGCCTAACACACACACACACACACACACACACTCTCTCTCTCTCTCTCTCTCTCTCTCTCTCACATCATAGTCAAGCGTGTGTGCGCCACTTTAATAATTTTAATATCGACTTCACTTCCTCCTCCCCTCTGTTCTTTAATTTGAGACTCACAGTTCGATTTCCCAGGCATCCCAGACAGCCACTCATTTTCACCCCATAATTGACTGTTGGTTCGGCCATTCATTGCGATTGAGCTATTGACAGTCTGATACGATTTATATTCCGGTGGTGCTGGTGGTAGGAGAGGGTGGGTTGGGGGGAAGGTGTGTGTGTGTGTGTGTGTGTGGGAGTGGTGGTGGTGGGAGTGGGTAGGGACGGGGGAAGATGGGTGTGTGTGTGTGTGTGGAAAAGGTGGGAGTGGGTGAGTTGGGAGGTAGGGATTGGGGGAAGGTGTGTGTGTGTGTGTGTGTGTAAAAAGTGGAGGTGGTGGTGGTAGGTGAGGGTGGGTTGGGAAATAAGAGAAGAAAGAGAGGTGGTGGTGTTGGGTTGGGAGGTAGGGATGGTGTACGTGTGTGGAAGAGGTGGTGGTTGTGGTCAAGGAGTGAGAGGGAGAATGGTGGTGCTGGTGAAGGAGTGAGAGGGAGAATGGTGGTGCTGGTGATGGAGTGAGAGGGATGGTGATGGTAGTGAGGGAATGTGAGGGAGAGTGGTGGTGATATCAGGTGTTGGAGTCAGTAATTATAAAGTGATGGTGTACTACATACCTTACTGCATAACATGATGCTTTAAAAGTTTTTATTTTTGTCAATATTTTATTTCATACTGTATACCGGTACTCATTTCTTTCATCTGATCAGTCATCTAATCATCTAACTTCAGACTAAGGCCCCGTTCACACCGAGGCCGGAACCAGACATATTGTGGCGTAAATTGTCCGACCACCAGCGTCAGATAAAAGCGGCCGTGGTAACAACCATTAAAGTGTATCATGAACCTGGTGAAGTGTTCACACTGGTGGTCCGAATCATGTCAGAAACTTGAGGCGCAGAAAAGTGCTCACCTCGTTTGCTCGTTTCATGCCGACGCTATGTGGATGTAACAGGTGCCGGAATGTCTACGGTTTCATTCGTATATATTCCACACACCTACTGTATGTTCGTCGTCGAGTACTTAGGGAAAGAGATGGTGATATTCACCCAATGATGTTGGTGGCCTGTTAATAGGATGTACCCAGTATTTACGTTGTCCATGTCTCCGTGTCCTCCTATGAAGCCCCATAGTAACAAAAGTTTCCTACACCTCCTTGACAGTGCCATGTTACCACCCTGACCGTTGGTCTCACACTGCCCACCCACCACAAAAACAATTCCGTCACCAGTGTGAACATTTGAACAGTGTGAACGTTGCGTTGCATATCGTATGTCGTCTGATTTTTTGACATCAGAATATGTCTGGTTCCGGCCTCGGTGTGAACGGGGGCCCCCCTAAGGCATTTTCTTCTCTGTTCCTCTTCCTCTCATTTTCCATCTCTCCTTTTCCTCTTTTCCATTTTCCTTCTCAAAACCTCTTCATTTCATTCCGTGTTCTCTACGCCTTATACTTCTCTAAACTTCAAACAAGAAGACATCTCTGTCATGTCGGTAACATCATTAGTATACTGTTTCAGATCCCACGTGTAGAAAAGAATGAAACATTGTAAGGCAGAGAGACAAAATTTACGGAATCTAAAAGTACGTACTGTACTGTACCTAAAGTCTGCCGAACGGATTGGCATAGTTGAAGTGGGTTTTCGAGTGTAAGGTATGGGTAAAATCTGGTGACACTAAGATGACGTGCAAGGTTCAAAAATAATCAGTAAGGTTTATAATTTCATATAATAAACGTGCAAACTCAGTGCCAACCAACCGCACAGAGTGTTGTTGGACAAGGCACTGATGTTTATACAATCATTCTATCTATACGGTAGCAGAACCTATATTTTACTTACATTTTGCCACTGTTAAAACTTTAGCTCCACCAAACAAACACTCGAAACAAACAAACACTTACCTTACACACACACAAAAAAAGTAAATGATAAATATTGGCACACAACAATAACGCATTAAAAAACAACATAAAAGTCATGGGTATTCCCGTGTTGTTCACATAGTAACCCGTAATGTGTTTTCCACAAATACGCCACGTGGTGAGTTACCCTTCCTTCCTTCCTGACAGCAACGATAGGCTTACCTCCATGTTTGCACTTTCTCCACGTCCACTTCTTTCCACTGTAGTTTCCTCCCATTGCCATTATATCTGAGTAGTGCACTTGATGAGAGTACCCGAGAGATTCAATGAAGCCCACACCTCAATAGTTCGTAATTACACACAATCTAATAGATAGCTTTAGCCTATTATTAAATAAGGCATTGTAATTTGCGTATATTACTCAGGCAGACTGGCAAGGTGTGTGGCTGACTGATATGCGCAATTGAGTAGCGGCTTCAGTCACAGTCAGTGCTGCCAGGCGTACGATGCTCGGGTTACCACAATGTGACAGAGGCTGAAACAACATTTTCCTGAATTTTCTAATCTATCCACTTTTTCAAACCTATCCACTTTTTCAGATCAATATATGCTGCGACTGACACTTGTTTATCGTAACCTAACTACTGACACAGGGAACAAGTATATTACAATATTTTCTAAATAGGACAGCTTACTTAGGATATGGCACTTTCTATCTTCTCGTTCATATTTAATAAAGAAGACAGCTTTCTTTGAATATGGCACACTCTAACTTATATAATATATGCACAGCAAAAATTAGTTCATTTTACAGGAAATCAATAAAAAATATGAAAGATTAACTTGTGCCCGCCACTGAAGAATAGAGGCTCAGGATAGTCGTATGGTGGATCGAGAATGAGTTGAAAGATGGCGAAACTATTTTGAAGGAAGGGAAGAACCCACAAGCCTTCCTATGAACCCCAGCAAGTTTGCCATTTGGTATTTTTCATTACCAAATCAGGCATAATTTGGTAATGAAAAATCTGTTTGGTAATAAATAATCATGATTTCGTATTGGACCTGAATGTTATATCACTTTTGCTTTAATAATTTGGTTATGAAAATTGCAGTTTGGTAATAAAAACTGACGAATTTGGTAATGAGGCCAATTTCAAATCTGGCAACCCTTAACCCCAGTCCAAGATGAGCGATACAGTAGGCCTGAAGTTAAAGCATAATACTACATCATCGCGTCATTTATAAAGATTAGGAATAGAGTAGGGGCGGTAGGGACACACCCTTGAGGTATAAATAACCCTGTTGAAAGACTGATATATAATGTATAGTAGAGAACAGAGTCCCCCTCCTGTATCGTAGGGACAAGAGACTGATTACACCCATCATGCCTAAGAATGGGTGGGGAATGTTTTTCATGTAGTGTTGTGACAAAAAATAATAATAATAATAATAATAATAATAATAATAATAATAGTAAGTATAATAATAAAAATTAGGTGTCCAAAGCTGAAGACTTTGGAAGGCCGAGCGGAGTTGAAAGTCGTAGGAAACTTCCCTGAAAGTTGATGATGATATCTGGTATGGTCTAGGAGCAGTTAGGTTCGGACATTTTTCCAAAATCTGGGGCACAAGAACTGAGGATGAACACCCAAGCCAAAAAGCTTTCCAAAATCAGGGACAAGAAAATTGTCTGAAAAATTTAGAAGACTCACTTCGCTCTGCTCGGGATAATAATAACGAGTGTATAACTTTTTAATTAAAGGGGGTAACACACTTCTGGCATATTGGAGTGCCCTTGATTCCTCCAAAGTATGCCAGGAAACCAGGACCAGAAGAACAAAACATATTGGCGTTCTGTTTGCTTGGACATAGTTTGGAAGAATCATTTGCTCCAGAATTATCAAAAGTGTATTATCCCCTTAAGGAAAAAGTACTGCACAAATATGTACTAATAAATAAATATCATGTATAAAATATGAGTTCAGAATTTCCAGGACACAAAAATATATTCCTAAAGTTGGTAAAAAAGGCGATCCCTTGGGTACCATTAACAAGGAAGGAGGGCCACACACACACTAACAAGACGGACCACTCGCTCATCAAAGTTGTCTGTCTACCCTCATCCCCCTCCCCTCCTCAGGAAGCCCTTTTGTCTACCACATCACACACCACAGCTAGGCCTAGGCTCTCTCTATCTCTCCCCCCCCCCCCCTCTCATCTCTCTCTCTCTCTCTCTCTCTCTCTCTCAAGATACATAACTGTTAGTCTCTCTCTCTCTCTTAAGATATACAACTACTCTCTCTCTCTCTCTCTCGTCTCTCTCTCAAGACACACACAGCTAGGTCTCTCTCTCTCTCTCTCTCAAGACACACACAGCTAGGTCTCTCTCTCTCTCTCTCTCTCTCTCTCTCTCTCAGGCACACACAGCTAGGTCACACTCTCTCTCCTCACTCTCTCTCTCTCCTCTCTCTCTCTCTCTCTCTCTCTCTCTCTCTCTCTCTCTATCAAGAAGCAGCAGCCCCGTTCTGTGTATTTGTCCATAAATTATATCAGTAAGAATAACTAACTGTTTGTGATACCCCTCTGTAGCTGTGAACCTTTGCAATATCTAATCATCATCCACAAACATGAACCTGCACGTGTGTTGATGAGTTTCCCTAGTTGTGTCTATTAGTCTACAAACCCAGAAGACATCCAAGTTCATTTTTTTTTTTTTTTTTTTTTTTTAAGAATAATTTGTAAATACTTCCATTCACATACACCAATCGACCCGGACACACAAGTAAATTTACACAAGGGATCTAAATCATACATACATACAGAAAGATATACACTCGTCACACTGATTTATTACTATGACAACTCACGTGCTGTATGCAAATTCACACACACACACACACACACACACACACACACACACACACAGCTAGATACATCAGACATTGGGGCGAAATATTCTGGGAAAATGGGAGTTAAGGAGGAGGTTTTGTGTTATAAATAAATCTGGAGCAACTGAATCCTCCAAACTATTCCAAGCAACAGAACACTATTATATTTGCTCTTCTGGTCCTGTTTCCTGGCATACTTTGAAGGAATCATGGCACTCCAATGTACCAAAAAGAGCAATTAACACCTTAAGGGGAGAGTAACACCTTTGGTACATTGGAGCGCCTTGATTCCTCCAAACTATGCCAGGGAACAGGACCAACATGAACAAATATAAATGGTAGCCTGTTGCTTAAAATAGTTTGGAGGAATCAGTTGCTCCAGATTTACAAAACACTGTATTGTCCCTTTAAACTTGAGACTCCTTCCTAATTTGGTGATGTCAGGAGTGGAATTAGCTTGTCCATACCAGAGGAGTAAATACACTACTACTGGTTAAACTTTACTTTTCTCAATACCAGGCAATTATTACTTTATTATTATTATCATTATTAACAAAGGGGGGGGGGGGGAGATTTATTATTATTATTATTATTATTATTATTATTATTAGTAGTAGTAGTAGTAGTAGTAGTAGTAGTAGTAGTAGTAGTAGTAGTAGTAGTAGTAGTAGTAGTAGTAGTAGTAGTAGTAGAGGTAGTAGAAGTAGTAGTAGTAGTAGTATTTTTCATGGGTAAAGACTTATTAAATAAGTGTCAGGCGTGATGACAAGACTTTAATCAATAAATACTAAAGAGCAAAGGAGTATAATTATGCAAGATTTGAATTTACTGTATTGTAGGCTGGAAGGGGTTCAAAATGTCTATGTAGTTGGTTTGTAAACAGGACAATTAAAACATACTGTACCAAGACTGACTTTGGTGGAACTACATCGGTTAATTAAGGGGATAATTCACTTTTGTTACATTGGAGTGCCTTTATTCCTCCAAAATTTGCCAGGAAACAGGACGAATATGAACAAAAATAATGGTGTTCTGTTGCTTGGAATGGTTTGGAGGAATCAGTTGCTCCTTATTTACCAACACTGTACTTCCCCATTAATGAATGAGAGGTTTATGCATGTTCTGACGCATTTAACTTTTTTTTTTTTTTTTTTTTTTTTACTAACACAAGGCGATTTTAAACAACTAAGGAGAATATCACTGACAAGTCTGGAAGTATTGATGAGACGTTTATGGATATCCAGACATTTTTTATTATATTTTTTGACTAACACAAGACAATATTATACAGGTAAGAAACTATTGTTGACAAGTTTCACAGCACACGAAAAAATACTAAAATGAAACGATAATAGAAAGTCATCAAAACAAATCACGTATACTTATTGACCCTCCCTCCCTGTGGTTCCTGACTCGTGAGTATAATATAGCCTTAATTAATCCCTCACTCAGTAAATGCTATGATGTAATACTAGTGATCATCTCAGCGTGTGGGTGGGTGGGTGCATGGGGATCCCTTTACCAAGACCCAGTACAC
>JAWQEG010002033.1:47500-63363 GCA_033782935.1 Petrolisthes cinctipes
GAAGGAGTGGAGGGAGGGAAAGGGGAGTGCCTAAGGGAGGAGGAGGAGGGGTGAGGTGTGAGCCAGCCAGCCAGGGAGGGAGGCTTACTGAATAACCAAGTCTCGTATGGTAAAGGGAAGGGGGCTACTACTACCGGAAATAAAAACATATTAAAACTAAACCTACTACTACTACTACTGCTACTACTACTACTACTACTACTACTACTACTACTACTATTACTACTACTACTACTACTACTACTACTACTACTACTACTATTACTACTACTACTACTACTACTATTACTACTACTACTACTACTACTATTACTACTACTACTACTACTACTACTACTACTACTACTACTAATAATAATAATAATAATAATAATAATAATAACAATCATAATACCGTTCATAATAGCAACAATAATATGATAAACATTACAGTATACCATCCCATCCTCTCTCTCTCTCTCTCTCTCTCTCTCTCTCTCTCTCTCTCTCTCTCTCTCTCTCTCCTAGTAACCTTCCCAAATAAATAAAAATAAAAAACAACAACAAACCTCCCTGTATTGTGGGAGCATTAGGAAGGAAGGAAGGAAGGAAGGAAGGAAGGGCCTCAAACCGCACATCACTTGGTCGGAATTACAAGGTGCCTCGCCAAATTGGATATTAAAATCTGACTCGAGAAGCCGCTGTAAGTCAGACGGGAAAATTAGCGGTGAATTTACAACAACTGTGCTTTCGAGAGGCGGAATATATGTGGTGGTGGGATGACGATGAACTAGCAGGAGCCAGGAGGTATGGAAGCACAGTCGGAAGCCAAAGTCCTATTCCTGTCGCCACAAGTCATGAGGTACAGTCACGAGCACTAATAAGTATCCAGGTGTGCTTGGAATACCTATAGAGACAGTAAATAAATGTACAGCTCCGGACAGATCAAGGGACCCCACCTCTTCCACCAGCTACTTGGTGTGAGCCTCAGTGGATCTGGTATCACTGGCAGGTGGAGGGGGGGAGGGGAGAATTGTGGGCGGAGTTATATAGGGGGTAATGTGGAGGCGTTACCAATGTTGAGCCATCCAGAAATTTGAATCCCGAACCACTTGTGATCATGGATGTGAACCACTCACTGGAAGGTGGTAGGAGGGGTTGGGTTGAGGAGAGGGTGTAAAGCTTCACAAGTGATCGAGTAGTAGTATTATAGATGGAGAGAATTATTGGATCAAGTAGCTAAAGATTATAAACGAACAAAGCCGACTGTCGCCTTTATTATGTTTTCTTCTGTAATCTAAATCCAACTCTGATGCTACATTCTATAGGATATTATTTATTATTTGAAATGAATCCAGATTTTACGTAATACAATTCACACGACACCATTATTTTATGACTAATATATCAAGCCATGCACCACCTACACAGTGTTGAAATAAATTTCAAGTAAATCCTTTATCGTTACCCTGTATTATTCACGACATTTTCTAAGAAACTTTTAGTGTGTAACTGGTTACCAAAGGATAATAGTTATATAGTGTAAGTTAATCTTTACCCAATAACCACTCCATCTGTTCTCCCCCACCCCATCCTCCCTTATTCCATTCGCTGTTTCCTCTCCCTCCTTCCCAGCAATCCTTTACTCTCCATCTTACCACCATCACCAACATTCTGTGTGTTGCTGCATAATCTGTTAATGCGCAAACAAGACCAGAATAGAAATAAAAGTTATATTTGGTATGCAAATACAATCCGTTATATATGACGAATATATTTATTACCCTTATTTATTTATCTGAGGTCAACATTCAGACGCCAGTGTTAGTGAACCAATCACAAGATTTAGAGGATATTGTGTCAGCACTAATGTTATTACTAATTAAAACAGGGAAAAATTTAAATAAGACATTTATTGGTTATTGTTTACATGACTTGTCAGTTTAGGTGAAAACTCCACAAGTCCTCGTTACGAAGCCTTCCACACCCATAACCCAACTGTGACTGTAGGCACCACACTGTAAATGATGAACACGTTATATGTATAGTTGTTGTTATTAATTGGTGTCATACAATTATAATACCTGTTAACTTAATATAACCTCAAGTTTTTACTTCGACCTCACGTTTGCATTAAGCATGTGTAATGTTTTTTTTTTTATTATTATTATCATAATCACCTGGATATGTATTGCTTTAGACCCTTAGCCACGATGAGATACAGTGTATACACTATTTATATACGGTACACTTCTATGAACACATTAAGGCTTGAAATACTGTAGATTACATATTTCATGTTCTTACTCATCAATTTGTTACTAGTATCGTGTCCAGCCACCCTCCTTCTCAATGACAGCCTGCAGTCGCTCGGGCATTGAGGCACCATGCCTTCTCACTATATCGGGTTTTCCCCGAAAAATCTCCCACTGTGCTCTGGTGTGCCGTAACAACTCTGCTGTGGTTCTCTCTCGTTCCGGCTCCCACGTGTTAACAATAGAACCCCATAGATTTTCTATGGGGTTCATATCACAGTTCTAACTAGACCAATCTATCACCTGCAAATTATCTTGAGCAGCAAACCATTCTTGAACTATCCTGGCCATATGGATAGGGCATCGGTCGTGTTTAGGACAGATGAGGGTGAGTAGTTGAAAAGAAATTAAAAACAATTAGTATATCTTCTTCATTATATTGCATTTGATCTATTAAATAAAGACACTGTCTATTGTTCACCCCTGTAGAGAGATACTGATTATTATCATTTGGATATTAAGCAACAAATAACGGAGCCGAGACAATCCCTTTTCTGTCTTCAGCTCTCCCTGTATTCTTTTCGCCCCTCATGCTGGCAGTCCCCCTCTTTATCTCCTTTTCTCGCTGTAAAATAAATAAACTTATGCCTATATCTTTCAAGTAACTGGCAACCTCACACAACCTCCTCTCACTTGTCTTCTCTCTCTCACACTCCCCCTTCCTTCCTTGCCTTCTGTAGTATTCTTTATCTTTTCTTTATCATATTTTTAACCTTCTCATTCGTTCTTTCAAAGTTTTAATCACATAGGCCTTTCTCCCTTATCACCTATAGTGCTTCAAATTTATGCAAGCGAAATGCTGCGGCTGGGATAATATGGTTAATACCGTTTTGGTTCTTTGTATTCTGTGGATTTACAAAACAACTAGAAATTCATAGCGAAGGATATGATAATAGTTATGTAGAACAAGTGTTGGCAGATACACATTCTTGACGGGATAATCCCAGCCACAGCATTTCGCCTTCTTAAAACAGAAGGACTATAGGTTTCATGCATTGCCATTTGCCAGTCTGTTGCTAGTCAGAATATTAACTTGTTAAACCATTTTGCAGGAAAGAGAAATATATATATATTTTTTTTAAGTTACTTATGGGCATTATTTAGATATATTAACTTACTTTTACTTACGTCCAGCATTACTGTGCAGAACATGTGACACAATAAGGTCCACAAGGACAGTAATGGTGGTCAACGTGATTCTCATTAATCTCTCTATATGCTACTGAAAACAATGTTTTATGCTCAACTACAGAATTATGTTCTCTGCATGATAATGATAGCCAAAGATAATGAAAACAATATAAACAAATTAACATTTATTGCACAACAAACTACTCCCACAGTGTTTCAAATTACACAAGCTTACAATATTCATGCATATTACAATACCAGCTATGTCTTAACACGGTCGATTTGGATGTCATATCGTAGAGCTTAAGGAAATATCAGGAATGACGACGGTGATAATTATCGCAAGCCAGTGAGATGAAAAGAGGAATTTTCTCTAGTTGAAGATAATACTAATGAACAGTAATAATTCCACACCCAGCTTATTGACAATGATTTTATACATAAGCTTATTAACATGTCAGCGTTATTACGTCCCTGAACATTTCGGTAGGTGATGTAACTCAGTTGAATTGATAAATGGGTAGAGAGATATCTTATTGTCTATATTACAAGATAAGTATTATTTTGTAAAGATAATCTATCCAGATAGAGTAAATCTTGGTGTGATGGAAGGGTATTTGTTAAGCGAACTAATTTCCAACCACTTAGGCTATACATTTAAGGGGAGACTATATCTTCTTGTTAAATTGAAGTTCCATGAATACTCCAGACTATGCCAGGAAGCAGATGACCTTGGTGTTTCTTATGAGGGATCCGTTTCGTGGCAAAGTTTGCAGGATGCATAGAGCTCCAATTTAGCAGACAGCATCCTCTTAACTTTCCACCTCTTCCCCCCACTTCCCGAAACTCAGACATGGATTGATGAGGTAAGAATAAAACCATAATGACTACTACACCATAAATACTTAGGTTATTTACACATCAACGAGAAACGACAGTGGTTCACTTGTCTTTAATATGGATTGCAGTAAACATTGTTACTCAGGGCAGACCAACAGTTCCATATTCTGTCAGTGCTGAAATGAATGATTCTGAAAGTACCGAATCACATAGTTCCTCTCCGTCAACTAAGACGGTGGCGTACTGACATGAGTATTAATTGTCAAATCTGCGTGATTCTCGTGAAACAATAAAACCAAAAGAACTATATAGTTATAACTGTAGGGAGGAAAAAACAAAAACAAAGTAGTTAGAAGATAAACTCGTGTCACGTGACACTACACGCAGCGGTTCGGTTTCCTGCCATGAACAGAGGTGTTAACAGAGGTATCAGCCACCTCGGGGCATCAGTGACACCAGGTCAGAATGGAGGCACCACACCATATGTTCTTACTGACCTTACTATACTCTTATTTCATTCCGTCTGGCCAAAGCAAGTGTAAAAATGGCATCATCGCATTGCCAGATCGTGATTGGCGTAACAAATGTTGTTCTTTACCCTTGATTTGTTGAGATAAACATTTAAATTATGACTTCATTAACGTAATTTTATTATTCTTTGTATCTTATAGAATTGTAACATTACATTAATGAAGGCAAAATTTAAATGTTTATCTTACCAAGTCAAAGGTTAGGAACAATATTTGTTCCACCAATCACAAACTGGCAATGCGATATTGTCATATTTACCACATAATGATAATACCACAATCCCGTATGCCAGACGAAATGAAATAGAGTATAGGAATAGGACCTGTTTAGGGATGAAAGTTTTAATACGTGTAGGCAACTCCTAAGATAAAAAACACGCATCCAGGTGAATGTTAGGGTAAGGACTGGTCTACATTAAGTCAGGTGTGTCTGTGTTGTATGATTCAAGTAAAATATAATGCCAGACTACTCCTCCCAAAAGCCTCGTTCCCAAGGTTAACCCTCAAGACTTGTAAAGTAGGAGTAAGTAGAGCGAAGCCATAAAAACAAATTAGGTAATGAAAAATAAACGGAAAAATCAGGTTAAACTACTTATATATATATATATATATATATATATATATATATATATATATATATATATATATATATAATTTCGTCTATTTCTCAAGACATCTTCAGGGTAATGCAGAGGAACGAGTGAAGACAGTGTATTTATATCCCACCCTGGACCCCTACATAGTTACCAATGATCACAATATGTCCAACCAAGCCCATTTGTTTCATCTCAAATTCATTTCCCCAGTGACAATACATACACATTATTATAAACAACATATGAACTACACTTATACAAAACTAACAAATGTAACAAAGAATACAAAATAGTAAGGTATTCTTATTCATTTACTATTTTGTATTCTTTGTTACATTTGTTAGTTTTGTATAAGTGTAGTTCATATGTTGTTTATAATAATGTGTATGTATTGTCACTGGGGAAATGAATTTGAGATGAAACAAATGGGCTTGGTTGGACATATTGTGATCATTGGTAACTATGTAGGGGTCCAGGGTGGGATATAAATACACTGTCTTCACTCGTTCCTCTGCATTACCCTGAAGATGTCTTGAGAAAGAGACGAAAGGTTGGTATTCCTTTTACATTTTCCTTGCGAGTTATTCTGCATATATATATATATATATCGTACTAGTCAGTTTTAACGTGCAAAATTTTCTTCAATCCCGAATGCTGCGACAATATCTCTAATCGTGTCGTCTATATAGATGGAGTATGAAAGGAATCACAAGGGATACCTTGAAAACTGACATGACATCCTAATAAACAGACCAGCAGTTATTATGCCGAATGTAGGATACTGATCAATCAGCATGAATAATACGCAATTTTGTCTTATGTTAATACTACTAGAATATAAAAAAATAATGATGAAAAGTATACTTGATAGGATATCGATGTCTCCATTAGTGACCTAGCTAAACTTGAAAACAGTAATGGTGTATGTTTTGTAGCGTCTTCATCTTCACTGGAAATAGTAACGGGTAACTGGCCACTTTAAACGGTGATAAGTATATAAGAGAAATAAATAACCTGTTAAGGTCATAATTCATAATATGATCAAAGGGAATTATTATAGCAAACTTTTTGTTTTCCCTTAATTACCATAATTTAATGCATTTGTGTCATGAATACATAAGTGATATTTGTATCTCCGATATAGTTTGGGGAAATATGCACTATCACGTAGTAGCTCCTTCCACCTGAGTGGCCGAGAACGTGATTACTTAAGAACATGTATGATTTGTATTTTTCATAGAACCATATCTGAACAGCTTTCTGTATGTTCAGGCTCTCAAGTGGAAAGAGATTGTGTTTTCTGTGATCTCAAGCTTTATATATAAATATAAGAGATTACCCAAAGTTCTTTCTATATTCATGGCATTTTTAATTAATAACTATGATCAACACTGAAATCTAACTTTAAATTTGTTTGCCAGAGCAGAGGACACTGACTGGTATGGCAACCTACCACGTGGAAGACCACCACGTTGCACTACTCCTGCTCAGAGACGAGATATTTTACAAACCGCAGAAGCCGATCCACAGACGAATGCGGTAGCCATAAGGGAGTCTTTGCACCTTGATGTCAGCGAGAGGACCATCAGGAGAGTGTTGCACGAAGCGGGGGTGCATCACCGGACTCCAGCAAACAAGGAATTTTTGACTGACCAACATCGCGAGGGAAGGCTACGGTTTGCCCAACAATATGTTGACAAGCCAGAGGAGTTTTGGAAGAGAGTGATCTGGACGGATGAGAAAACCTTCTCATCTTCGTGTCACGGAAGGCGCCACTGCTGGAGGAGAAATGATACTCGGTGAGTATAATTTTTGAGGTTGTCGTTTCTATAAACTATTCAGCCATAAGCAACCATAAGAATATACTCGAATAAAAAATTACTGCCGGGTGACAACCAGTATCGTTACAACGTCAGCAACATTAATAAAACAGATACTGCTGTAAGTCCATTCAGAGTAAATTACTTTTGGCATATAGGGTTGCGCAATATTATTTTTTTTTACAGTGTAAAGTATTTTGGCTAAAATAAATAACTACTTTAAAAACAAATGGGCTGGAATAATCACGCTGGCAAGAAGTCAACTACTTTAAAAAATACCCACGCTTGACTGACGTTGATTTTTATTCCCAAACTGGTATTATTTCAAGTCTTGAAAACATACATAATGTACTAAGTATCAGAAACACCAGTATTGAATCCTAAAAGAGGAAATTGTAACTAAGTTTTTACATTCAAAATGCACATTCACTTAGTATGTGTCACTGCTACCAAAATACCTGAACTATGGCACACAGACCAACAAAGACAACTTACCAAATATTATCCCTAGTGAACAGGTTATTTAATGCTATATTACTCCTACACATAGATAGCATCTTTTCATATTTCACAGCATCAACGTAGCGTCCTCCTACGTAATCAGTATTTACCATTGTTCAGTTAGTAACCCCCTTAAATAAGCTTCTATAAGGCAACCATGCATTTCACATGATTATTGTTTTGTGTAGGCTATTCCTCAGTTACACTGAAGTAAGACTCTGCCATTCCTGGCATTTGTCATTAACATTTTCCAATACTGTTAAGAATATCTTGTTATCATAAAAGAAAGTTAATTTATTAAAGTTTATTAATGCTAGTCTATTTCTTTCAACAGATACAGCCCGGAAAATGTTTTTCATGTGGCCAGGAGTGGACACGTGACCGTCAATATTTGGGGGTGGGTAAGCTGGCATGGAATGGGTGACATGCACCAAATAGAGGGTCGGTTCAATGCCGAAAAATATATTGATATTTTAAACAACTTTTTTCTGCCCTCATTTGCTGCCAGCAACCACCCCTTTCCTCCTGGTCCAGTTTATTTTGTCCAGGACAGATGCCCAGTTCATCAGGCTCGCGTGGTCCAGGAGTGGTTCCAACAGCACCCTCAATTTCAGCTCCTGCCCTGGCCTAGTAAGGGTGCAGACTGCAACCCCATAGAAAATATATGGGGCTCAATGGTAACATCGTGGGAGCCTGAACGGGAACGCACACCCCAGGAGCTGTTGGACCACACCCGTCGAGTATGGGAAATATTCCGGGGTAAACCTGACCTCGTTAGACGCCACACTGGTAACATTCATCGAAGACTGCAGGCTGTTATCGAGAAGGGTGGTGGATGGACAGAATACTGAGAAGTAATTTTTAGTCTAATTGTTCTTGTTATTCTATGTAATATATATTATGTTAGCGGTGCATATAACCCACACACACACTGTCAAGAAATTTAATACTGCGCAACCCTATATGCCAAAAGTAATTTACTCTGAATGGACTTACAGCAGTATCTGTTTTATTAATGTTGCTGACGTTGTAACGATACTGGTTGTCACCCGGCAGTAATTTTTTATTCGAGTATATTCTTATGGTTGCTTATGACTGAATAGTTTATAGAAATGACAACCTCAAAAATTATACTCACCGAGTATCATTTCTCCTCCAGCAGTGGCGCCTTCCGTGACACGAAGATGAGAAGGTTTTCTTATCCGTCCAGATCACTCTCTTCCAAAACTCCTCTGGCTTGTCAACATATTGTTGGGCAAACCGTAGCCTTCCCTCGCGATGTTGGTCAGTCAAAAATTCCTTGTTTGCTGGAGTCCGGTGATGCACCCCCGCTTCGTGCAACACTCTCCTGATGGTCCTCTCGCTGACATCAAGGTCTGTGCATCGGCTTCTGCGGTGTGTAGTGCAACGTGGAGGTCTTCCGTATGGTAGGTTGCCATACTAGTCAGTGTCCTCTGCTTTGCCAAATAAATTTAAATTTATATTTCACAGTGCTGATCATGAATATTAATGAAAGTGCCATATACACAAAGACGTAGATAGACAAACAGATATAATATGGAATTGTATTTATATATATATATAATTGATCTTGTATTCAAACTTTTCAGGTTCCATGTGATTCAGTGTGGGCTGGTTACTCCCTTGAAACAGTAGCACCGAGGCATAAGCATATTTGTTGTGCAATAAATGTAAATTTGTTTATATTGTTTTCATTATCTTTGGCTATCATTATCATGCTGAGAACATAATTCTGTAGTTGAGCATAAAACATTGTTTTCAGTAGCATATAGAGAGATTAATGAGAATCACGTTGACCACCATTACTGTCCTTGTGGACCTTATTGTGTCACATGTTCTGCACAGTAATGCTGGACGTAAGTAAAAGTAAGTTAATATATCTAAATAATGCCCATAAGTAACTTAAAAAAAATATATATATATTTCTCTTTCCTGCAAAATGGTTTAACAAGTTAATATTCTGACTAGCAACAGACTGGCAAATGGCAATGCATGAAACCTATAGTCCTTCTGTTTTAAGAAGGCGAAATGCTGTGGCTGGGATTATCCCGTCAAGAATGTGTATCTGCCAACACTTGTTCTACATAACTATTATCATATCCTTCGCTATGAATTTCTAGTTGTTTTGTAAATCCACAGAATACAAAGAACCAAAACGGTATTAACCATATTATCCCAGCCGCAGCATTTCGCTTGCATAAATTTGAAGCACTATAGGTGATAAGGGAGAAAGGCCTATGTGATTAAAACTTTGAAAGAACGAATGAGAAGGTTAAAAATATGATAAAGAAAAGATAAAGAATACTACAGAAGGCAAGGAAGGAAGGGGGAGTGTGAGAGAGAGAAGACAAGTGAGAGGAGGTTGTGTGAGGTTGCCAGTTACTTGAAAGATATAGGCATAAGTTTATTTATTTTACAGCGAGAAAAGGAGATAAAGAGGGGGACTGCCAGCATGAGGGGCGAAAAGAATACAGGGAGAGCTGAAGACAGAAAAGGGATTGTCTCGGCTCCGTTATTTGTTGCTTAATATCCAAATGATAATAATCAGTATCTCTCTACAGGGGTGAACAATAGACAGTGTCTTTATTTAATAGATCAAATGCAATATAATGAAGCAGATATACTAATTGTTTTTAATTTCTTTTCAACTACTCACCCTCATCTGTCCTAAACACGACCGATGCCCTATCCATATGGCCAGGATAGTTCAAGAATGGTTTGCTGCTCAAGATAATTTGCAGGTGATAGATTGGTCTAGTTAGAACTGTGATATGAACCCCATAGAAAATCTATGGGGTTCTATTGTTAACACGTGGGAGCCGGAACGAGAGAGAACCACAGCAGAGTTGTTACGGCACACCAGAGCACAGTGGGAGATTTTTCGGGGAAAACTCGATATAGTGAGAAGGCATGGTGCCTCAATGCCCGAGCGACTGCAGGCTGTCATTGAGAAGGAGGGTGGCTGGACACGATACTAGTAACAAATTGATGAGTAAGAACATGAAATATGTAATCTACAGTATTTCAAGCCTTAATGTGTTCATAGAAGTGTACCGTATATAAATAGTGTATACACTGTATCTCATCGTGGCTAAGGGTCTAAAGCAATACATATCCAGGTGATTATGATAATAATAATAAAAAAAAACATTACACATGCTTAATGCAAACGTGAGGTCGAAGTAAAAACTTGAGGTTATATTAAGTTAACAGGTATTATAATTGTATGACACCAATTAATAACAACAACTATACATATAACGTGTTCATCATTTACAGTGTGGTGCCTACAGTCACAGTTGGGTTATGGGTGTGGAAGGCTTCGTAACGAGGACTTGTGGAGTTTTCACCTAAACTGACAAGTCATGTAAACAATAACCAATAAATGTCTTATTTAAATTTTTCCCTGTTTTAATTAGTAATAACATTAGTGCTGACACAATATCCTCTAAATCTTGTGATTGGTTCACTAACACTGGCGTCTGAATGTTGACCTCAGATAAATAAATAAGGGTAATAAATATATTCGTCATATATAACGGATTGTATTTGCATACCAAATATAACTTTTATTTCTATTCTGGTCTTGTTTGCGCATTAACAGATTATGCAGCAACACACAGAATGTTGGTGATGGTGGTAAGATGGAGAGTAAAGGATTGCTGGGAAGGAGGGAGAGGAAACAGCGAATGGAATAAGGGAGGATGGGGTGGGGGAGAACAGATGGAGTGGTTATTGGGTAAAGATTAACTTACACTATATAACTATTATCCTTTGGTAACCAGTTACACACTAAAAGTTTCTTAGAAAATGTCGTGAATAATACAGGGTAACGATAAAGGATTTACTTGAAATTTATTTCAACACTGTGTAGGTGGTGCATGGCTTGATATATTAGTCATAAAATAATGGTGTCGTGTGAATTGTATTACGTAAAATCTGGATTCATTTCAAATAATAAATAATATCCTATAGAATGTAGCATCAGAGTTGGATTTAGATTACAGAAGAAAACATAATAAAGGCGACAGTCGGCTTTGTTCGTTTATAATCTTTAGCTACTTGATCCAATAATTCTCTCCATCTATAATACTACTACTCGATCACTTGTGAAGCTTTACACCCTCTCCTCAACCCAACCCCTCCTACCACCTTCCAGTGAGTGGTTCACATCCATGATCACAAGTGGTTCGGGATTCAAATTTCTGGATGGCTCAACATTGGTAACGCCTTCACATTACCCCCTATATAACTCCGCCCACAATTCTCCCCTCCCCCCTTCCACCTGCCAGTGATACCAGATCCACTGAGGCTCACACCAAGTAGCTGGTGGAAGAGGTGGGGTCCCTTGATCTGTCCGGAGCTGTACAATAAGATATCCATTGGAATTAGTTCCTTGGTGAATTGGACTGTTCAAAGCTTCAACCATAGCTGTATACTTGTTAGTGCTTGAGACTGTACAGTAGATATATATATGGTATGGAAATATAATGCTTAAGGGGGAAATTTTGTGTTGGTAAATCTGGAGCAAATAAATCCTCCAAACTATTCCAAGCAACAGCACACCAATATTTTTTTGTTCATCTTGTCCTGTTTCCTGGCATACTTTGGAGGAATCAAGGCACTCCAATGTAACAAAAGTGCATTAAGTGAAAGTACGTAATTCTATATTGGTGGTGAATGAATGTGTTTGTTTGTTTGTTTGTTTGTTTGTTTGTTCGAACTGAGTGAGTGAGTGAGGTGACACGACTTTTATACTGCCGACTGTACACGAGAATTCTACTGTCTCTCTTTGCCCCGTCCTCTGGTCAGTCATACATATAGGTTAGGTTAGGTTAGGTTTGTCATATATATAGGTTAGGTTAGGTTAGGTTAGGCTAGGTTAGTTCAGTCATACATATGGGTTAGGTTAGGTTAGGTTAGGTCACTCATATAGGTTAGGTTAGGTTAGGCTTGTCATACATATAGGTTAGGTTAGGATAGGTCAGTTATACATATAGGTTTTGTAGGCTCGTCATCCAAACTATGTTAGAGGTTGAGAGGACACCCACGGATCAGAATGGAGCAAAATAAATAAATAAATAAATAAATAAATAAATAAATAAATAAATAAAGAAATAAAGAAATAAAGAAATAAAGAAATAAAGAAATAAATAAAGAAATAAAGAAAGAAATAAAGAAAGAAATAAAGAAAGAAATAAAGAAAGAAATAAAGAAATAAATAAAGAAATAAATAAAGAAATAAAGAAATAAATAAAGAAAGAAAGAAAGAAATAAATAAATAAATAAATAAATAAATAAATAAATAAATAAATAAATAAATAAATAAATAAATAAATAAATAAATAAATAAATAAATAAATAAATAAATATAGAAAGAAAGAAAGAAAGAAAGAAAGAAAGAAAGAAAGAAAGAAAGAAAGAAAGAAAGATAGATAGATAGATAGATAGATAGATAGATAGATAGATAGATAGATAGATAATAAAAAAAAAGTAAATAAATACATAATTGCATAGATCAGTTAATACCCCAAAAAATTGAAGGACGAAGGAAATAAAGTACGACTGCCACATTCGTTTTTGTATTTTCCAAATTTTTATCGTGTATTAAAATAAACATAAAGACGAATCATGATGGATACACATATAAAATCAAAAGTTAATTAACGTTATTGGTGAAGAAGAAGTCACAATATATTATCAAGATTATTGTTTATGATTGTATTCGGTGAGGTGATGGGGGTTAGGAGAGGTGGGGTGGGGTTGGGAGAGGTGGGTTGGGGTTAGGGAGAGATTGGAAGAGGTGGAGTGAGGTGGGGTGGAGTGAGGGGGGTTAGATGAGGTGGAGTGAGGGTGGGCTAGGTGAGTTGGAGTGAGGGGGATTGGGTGAGGTGGATTGACGGGGGGCTGGGTGAGGAGGATTGGGGATGTGGCGACGGATGATGGGGGGTTGGGTGATGAGGGTTGGGTGAGGAGGGTTGGGGATGTGGGGAGGAGTGATGGAGAATTGGGTGGATGGGATGACGGGGGGGTGGCAGGACACGTGGTACTGTCCTCCCCGGTGGGTAATTATGCGGCGGACTACAACCCAAGCCACACCACACCCACGCCTTCTCCCACGCACACACGCCTTCTTCCCTCTCTACTCTCCCACCCACGCAAGCTTTCTTCCACTGAAAGTAGTTAACATCACACACACACACACACACACACGCACACACAAACACATGCAAGTACGCACACTCTCTCTCACACACACACACAAACGCTAAGAGTCAACATATTTCCAGTTATCAGAAAAAGATATAATGAAATTTATTAGATATAACAAATGTGGAAAAATGTGCAAAAAAAAAGAAGAAAACTCGAGTTATAACTAAAAACAAATGCAATGTAGGAAAAAAAAAAAAAAAAAAAAAAAAGATAAAGAAAGAAACAGGCAAATTTTAACCAAAAATAATGAACAAGGTAAGTAAGAGAACTGGAAAAAGAAGGGAAGAAGACGACGCGAAAATATTTTAATAATATACAAGGCTGGTAGGAGAAACGGAGGAGGAGGAGGAGGAGGAAGTACGAAATGAAATGAAAATATACGACTGGTAAAAATATGACTGATACATAATGAAAAAATTAGTTACCAGAACAGAAAAATTTGGTGTAATGCATAATTTTGAGGAAAAGAAGTCCTATTGGCCACAAGAATTCGTACACACACACACACACACACACACATGTAGAAAATGTAAGACTACGTAACTGCATTCCAACATTATTATTTGGTTTGTTGTTTTGCTAATCACCGAGTCATTTGGTATTCCATTCATTGCAGTACCTACTTCCAGAATAATGAATGACCTCTCTTTCCATATTATAGCCTGTGTAAGAATTCTTGTGGGCAACCATACAGTAATGGGTAAAACAAAGATAGAGAATGAAGTTTGATTGGTTGGTAGGAGAAATGTATAATTATATATATAAAGGAAGGGGAAAGAAGAAGGCCCAAAATGAAATAATAATTACCATAAAAATAACGTGTGTGTAATATATCATGGGGAACAGATATACATTAGTGGGTAAAACTAAAAATAGACTGGTGAGGGCTGGTTCTATCCAGAAATGAGGAATTGGTATCATTTACCACACCCTGGCCTGTTCTGTCTGTCTCTCCTACCATTTCTCATTCCTTCTGGGTAGCTGACGAGATCGCCCGATTGGGTGGCACAACAAGGAAGACTACAGACGGTGGGAATGTTGGCCCGGGGATACATGCCCGTGAACCAGCAGTCTCCTCGTCTGTTGCCTTCGAAGAAACAGATCTCACTACCACCCTGACTCCCATTTGGGGGTCCGAGCATCTGCGCGGCTTCGGTCAACCAGACTCTGGACTGCTCGGCCAGACAGTCTGGGGAACTACAACAACAACAACAACTAAAAATATAGAAGCAAGGTTGGTTGATTATATATATATAAGAGGAAAGGGGAAAGGAGAAGGTCCCAAATGAAAGAATAGTTATCAGAAAAATAATAAAGTGTAGTATATTATGGGGAACAGAAGTAAGTAGTCGATAAAACAAAAATAGAGACGCAGGTTTGTTGGTTGGTTGGTTGGTTGGTTAGTATGTGTACGTAAAAATGTATAAGCGTAAGGGGAAGGAAGAAAGCCCCAAATGAAAATATTAGCCCCGGTAAGGAGGACAAATGAAGGAAACGAGGAAAAGGTAAATGGAAAGTAAGACGCTCCACGCACTTCTGTCTCCTCCTCCTACTCCTCCCACTACTCCTCCTCCTCCTCCTCCTCCTCCTCCTCCTCGCTTTCTTCCCAACTTATGCCGGGCCACTGAGGCGGATGAGACTGAGCCTAAACCTGCATAATGCCTTTCCTCTAAACCCGCATTTACTAAAAAAAAAAAAAAAAAAAAAAACTCGAAAAAAGGGGTGGATAAAAAGAGAGTAAAAGAAAAGAAAAAAATATATATAGTTGAGTTTGTTTTGGTAATTGTGGTGGTGGTGGTGGGATTGTGTGAGTAGCTTTTTATATGGTAGGTAGGTAGTTAAGGTATATAAGTAGGTAGGTAGGTAGGTAGGTAGGTGAGTAGGTAGGTAGGTGAGTAGGTAGGTAGGTGAGTAGGT
>JAWQEG010002035.1:0-120000 GCA_033782935.1 Petrolisthes cinctipes
TGATTCGTGCGAATTAAAAGATTTACCTATGATTTGATTGATCAATAGTAAAATATTTAGTGCAGTCCATATTATCTATGCCTTTGATTATTTTAAATACCTGGATTAAGTCACCTCTCAGTCTACGTTGTATCAATGGGAATAGATTTAATTCGCTTAGCCGCTCATCGTACGTTTTATTTCTCAGACTTGGTATCATTTTAGTAACTCTACGTTGGACTCGTTCCAATTTTGCTATATCTTTCTGGTAGTACGGGCACCAGGCTTGAACACAATACTCCAAAAGGGGACGGACCAAGGAATTATACAATGTGAGGATTGTGTCTTTAGATTTAAACTCGAATGCTCTGCCGATAAAGCCGATAGTTTTATTTGCTTTCTTAATTACTTCCATACACTGCTGACTGGGTTTTAGGTTACTTGATACTGTTACCCCTAAGTCTGTCTCTCGATCCACGCTTTTAAGTTGCTTACCATTTAATGAGTAGTTTGCTGTTACGTTACGATGTCCGATGTGGAGCACTTTACATTTATCTGAATTGAAGGACATTTGCCAAGTTTTCGCCCAATTTGACAATTTATCGAGATTATCTTGCATTTCTTTAGTCTGTGCGTTAGTGAGTACTGTATTTGCAATTTTGGTGTCGTCGGCAAACTTCGATATTATACATGAGAGGCCTTCGTCTATGTTGTTTATGTAAACTAGGAATAGGATTGGCCCTAAAACTGACCCCTGTGGCACCCCGCTCGTAACATCAGTCCAACTAGAAGATTTTCCATTTATTACCACGCGTTGTTTACGGTTGCTTAACCAATTCTCTATACATCTTACGGTATCGCCTTGGATTCTGTGTGATTTTAATTTAGTTATTAAGCGTTTATGGGGAACTTTGTCAAAGGCCTTTTGGAAATCTAGATAAATTATGTCTACTGCTTCATTCTTATCGTATTCATTGAAAATGTCATTTAAAAAGTCTAATAGGTTCGTTAGGCAAGAACGTTTATTACGAAAACCGTGTTGAGTGTCTCTAAGTAAGTTGTTTTCCTCTAAGTGATTTGTAAGTTTATCTCGTATGATTGTCTCTAGCATTTTGCATACGACTGAGGTTAGGCTGATAGGGCGATAGTTGCTAGGTAGAGATTTGCTGCCTTTTTTAAATATTGGTGTTACGTTAGCGAGCTTCCATTCGTCAGGTATTGTTCCGGTGTGTAAAGAATAGTTAAAGAGCAGAGTCAGAGGTTTTACTATTTCACTTTTCGCTTCCTTTAATACGCGAGGGGAGATCGTGTCTGGGCCAGGTGACTTATTTACATTTAATTTATCAATACATTTTATTACGTCCCTTTCTGTAATGCTGATATTACTTAATACCTCGGTGTTTTCATTTTGGACTGTTGTTTCTGTTGGTATATCGTTCGGGTTTTCTATAGTAAAGACTGATGCAAAGAAAGTGTTAAGGATACCACTCATTCGCTCTTCATCTGTAGTAAAGTCCCCATTCTCATCAAGTAGTGGTCCGATAGTTGACGTGAGTACTTTCTTATGCCGAATATAACTGTAGAACTCTTTCGGGTTTGCCTTACTTTGATTTGCAACGTGTTTTTCAATAGTAATTTTACTCTGTTTGATTAACTTTTTGGCTTTTCTTCGTAAGTCTGCAAACTTGGCCCGCTCGCTATTGTCGTCTGTGATTTTTACTCTATTGTGGGTGTTTTTTTTGGCGCGTAAACAGTCGGCTATGTCTTTACTCCACCACTTGGGCTTTAAGTTTTGTGCTGAACGTCGGTTTTTTAACGGTATGCTGTCTTTGACCGCTTTTGTGTACGCATTAATGAAAAAGTTCCATTGTGTATTAATGTCAATAGTGTCTCGCAGACATTTCCAATCGGTATCTTTTAATATCGCACTGAGTTGGTGAAAATTAGCTTTTCTAAAGTTGGGGATTTTTTCGTAACTGTAATTTATTTCACTTCTATTGAAATTTATACTGAATGTGATTATGCGGTGGTCGCTATTAGTAAACTCATCACCCACGTTAATATTCCCTATCAAGTCTTCTTTAGTTGCAAATACTAGGTCAAGAACGTTATTTCCACGGGTTGGACTATTAACAAACTGGATAAGGGAGCTCTCTTGCAAGTTAGTATAAAGGTCTTGTCCATAGTGAGCTGATAATGGTTCTCCCCACTTT
This sequence comes from Petrolisthes cinctipes, assembly GCA_033782935.1. Lineage (NCBI taxonomy): Eukaryota > Metazoa > Arthropoda > Malacostraca > Decapoda > Porcellanidae > Petrolisthes > Petrolisthes cinctipes. The sequence goes on from JAWQEG010002035.1 coordinate 2,193, forward strand.
GATACTGGTAAATTAAAATCGCCAAGAATTACGGCCTCTTGCGTGTTACTCATCTCGTTAATTTGCTCATAGATATCACGGTCGGTTTGTACTGGTTGAGCTGGGGGTCTGTATAATAACGCTAACAAAAGTTTCATCCCAAATTTATTTCTAATGAGTATATATAGTGTGTCTACGTTAGCGATATGGGGCTTTGATAATAAGATCGGTTTGAGGTCATCTTTAATATATAATAGGACTCCGCTTCCCCTTTTATTTGTTCGACCTTTCTCAAATATTGTATAGCCGGGAATTTTATACTCTGCTAGGAAGTCTCTGCTTTCGGTATTTAGCCACGATTCTGTTATGCCGATTATATCGTAATTTTCTGTGAAAGTTAATTCCTCTAAATCTGTAAATTTGTTATGGATGCTGCGAGCATTAACGTAAAATACCTTTAAGCTGTTTCGGTTTATTCTGTTTATTCGTTTTACGTTACCTGACCTTGACGTACCTGGGCAGACCCGTTTTTTGTACGATGGTTGATGACCGCATCGTTAAGCAAACGTCCTAAACGGGCTGCTCCTACCTGATTCAGATGAACACCATCATCTGAGAACAACGAGTCTTCAAAATAAAAATTGTCCCATGTGTTGACGAAATCGACGTTCTCCTCGTTGCAGATGTTGGCAAGTCGTCGGTTGATACTAGTGGCGGTGTTGAAGAAACGGGTGTCTGCTTGTCTGCTGGGTATGATTCCAGAAAGGATGATGTTGTTCGTCTTTTCCTTGAACTTCGCAATCATCTGTCGGTACTTGTTGAGGAGCTCCTCCGATCTGGTCTTCAATACGTCGTTGGTTCCAACGTGGATGACGTAGGTGGTGTTGTCGGGGGCCAGGCTTGTCACTTCGTCCACTGAGTCAATCACGTCGTCTAAGCCGCCATCCGGGATGCAAAATCGCTTCCTCGACTTGGGTGCTCGGCCACAGAACTCGGTGAGTTGACCCCTTACCATAGAGTCACCAACCAGCCTGGCCTCGGTGTCGTCTTCATCGTCGTCTTGGGCCAGGATCTTGAAGCGGTTCTGGCACGTAGTGATGGGTATAATGTTCCTTGTGGGTCGAATGTTGTTCCTGACAACGCGGAATTCCTCCCGTGGAGAAATGGAAATTGCTGATGGTGCCGATGACGGTAAAGGTGTGGTTGGTGGTGCCGGTGAAGGTGAGAGTGTGGAGGCAGTCTGTACAGGGGCTGTGTCAACGGGTACGGCAGGCGATGGTGTCACTCCTACGTTGAGTGTGGTGAATTCTTGCAGCGTTTCCAGTTTCTCACTCAAGGCATCGATCTTGCGATGTGCTGCCTTCAAGTCGGTCGACAGCTCCTCTCGTAATTGGCAGAATCTACAAACAAGGACGTCTCTGTTCGCGAAAATTGTAGGGCCGAAAGTTCCAGAGCAGGTCGAACAGGTTAGTTGGGGTGCCATGGTGATAGTTATTAATTTAATTATTAATTAATTTATTAAATTGCTTATTAATTTCTTAATTTCTTAATTTATTAATCAATCTATTAATTTATTTATTACTTTATTTATTTATTTATTAATTTATTTATTAATTTATTTATTTATTAATTGATTTATTGATTTATTAAATTACTTATTAATTTATTAATTAATTAATTTATATTTATTAATTTGTTAATTTATAGAGAGAGAGAGAGAGAGAGAGAGAGAGAGAGAGAGAGAGAGAGAGAGAGAGAGAGAGAGAGAGAGAGAGAGAGAGAGAGAGAGAGAGTTACAAGGAGTTACAAGGAAAAGAAGTACCCTAAGGGACCTTACGATCCATACAAAGAGGGTACCTGTGGGTTTAGTTGCGCAAGTAGGTGACCGTCCTCGAATGTGTCATGTGAAACCATCAAGGAACACTCACACAACGGCTTAAACACCTAGACGGTGGTTTAAGGCTTTGTCTAATCTGGACTTGAACTGATCCACAGAGTTGCTGTTGACTACATCAGCAGGAAGCGCGTTCCAAGTACCGCAGATGCTGTATGTAAAGAACTTACCACACAGATCACGGTTGTATCGCTTCAGTTCAAGTTTGTAGCCATGATTCCTGGTTGTGCCCTCACTGAGTTGGAAAATGTCCCTGTAGTCTACATTGTCAAAGCCTCGTAGTATTTTAAACACTTCGATAAGCTGACCACGCAGTCTCCGGGTTTCCAGAGAGAACAGGTCGAGTTCTACCAACCGATCTTTATAGCTCTTGTGTCTAACAGAGGGTATAAGTTTGGTTGCCCTGGCTTGCACTCGTTCCAATCTCGCGATATCCTTCCGGTAAGAAGGACTCCAAAACTGGACTGCATACTCCAGGTGCGGTCGGACAAGGGAATTGTACAGACAAAGTACTATCTCCTTGTTCCGGTATCCAAACTGTCGCTTTATGTACCCTAACATCCTTTGGGCTTTCTTCTCAGCCTCAATACACTGCTTTGAGAACTTGAGGTCGCTGGTGATAGTTACACCCAAGTCTTTCTCAGTATCAGTGCTTACGAGAGCATTGCCCTTAAGGTTATACTCTGTTCGGGGGTTTCTGTGGCCTATATGCATAACTTTGCATTTGTTCACGTTAAATGGCATTTGCCACGTGTCAGACCACTCCCCAATCTTCCTAAGATCTTCTTGTAAGCGGGTAGTATTTCCTTCTTTCGCGACATTCATACCAAGCTTAGTATCATCGGCGAATTTGGAAATCTTGGCAACCATGTCACCATCCACGTCATTAACATAGATGATAAACAGTAGTGGTCCCAGAACAGAACCTTGGGGAACACCGCTAGTAACGGGCACCCACTCTGAAGCCTGTCCATTCACTACCACCCGCTGCCGTCTGTCACTTAGCCAGTTCTCTATCCAATTTGCCACATTTCCGTCTATGCCCACTGCACGCACTTTCCGAAGGAGGCGACGGTGGGGTACCTTATCAAAGGCTTTCTGAAAGTCTAAGTAGACAACATCGACTGCTTTATCCCGATCATGCTCACTGAAAACAAAATGGAAGAATTCCACCAGATTTGTGAGGCATGACTGGTGCTGCCGGAACCCATGCTGGGAACCCCTCAGTAGCAAATTTGATTCTAAGTGTGCTGTTATTTTGTCCACCATGATGCTCTCCATGAGTTTACAGACTATTGAGGTTAAACTGATGGGTCTGTAGTTTGACGGTTGGCTAGCATCTCCCTTCTTGAAGATAGGAGTCACCTCTGCCTCACGCCAGTCTCTAGGAACTCATCCAGTCTGGATTACCCTGCTGAAGACCATGCACAGGTGCCGTGATACTTCACCATGCACTTCTTTCAACACTCTAGGTAAGAACCCATCCGGACCGGGGGACTTGTTTGCTTTTAATTCGATTATTTTTCTCTCGATTTCTTCTTGGGTGAAGACCATTGACTCCAACTTCTCACTGAAGGAGTCCAAAGGTTCGGGAATGGGACCACTCTTCTCAGAGAACACTGAAGAGAAGTACTCATTTAAGAGGTTAGCATTTTCTGCATCAGAGTGCATCAATGCTCCATCCTCATTCACCAAGGGACCGATCCTGCGTCGGATTGGTTTACGGCCATTCACATAACTGAAAAACTCCTTGGGGTTCTCTTTGCAGAGTCTAGCCATACGGACCTCCTCAGCACGCTTAGCCGCCCTTATTTTGGACTTCACATTTCGATTCAGTCTTCTATGACCGTCAAAGTCCCCAGATGCCTTCGCTCGACGATACGCAGTTCTCCTCTCCCTTAGTAGGTTACGGATTTCCCGATTAAACCACTTCGGTTGAAGGAACTTCTGACCTGTTCCCTTCAGAGGAATAAAGCACGACTGAAGTTCCATGAAGGAAGACAAGAATGACCTCCACAGATCATCAGCACTCTCTCCCTCCTCTAGTTCCATTTCAGCAACGCCTTCACGAAGACCTGCAAAGTTCGCTCTCCCCATGTCTAATTTTCTATGCACCGGGGTCACGGTCTCCATATTAGGGACCTTGACTGAAAATCTTATGAGCTTGTGGTCGCTTCCGCCTATTTCTTCGTTTACAGAGAGGTCTTGAATGATGTCATCCTCGGAGGTGAGGACCAAGTCGAGTATGTTAGCACCTCTTGTTGGCTCCCTTACCCATTGAGTGAGGAATTCATCATTTACAAACTCCAAGAGCGGTGTGTTCTCGGCAGAGGGCTCTCTGGTTTCCCAGTCAACATGTGTGTTGAAGTCCCCCATAAGGATGCACACCCTGCCATCCACTAGTTCACCCAGCAACTGGTATAGGTCCCTGTCCATCTCATTGAGTTGTCCAGGGGGTCTATAAAGCAGCAGGGTTCTGTATTTTGCAGTGCCTATTTCTAGGTCAACTCCAAGGATCTCGTGGTTCGATGTGATGTTGCAGGTCATCGATTTGATAGAGTTCTTTACATACAACAGCACACCAGCACCCCCTCTGTCCTCTCTATCTTTGTGGAAGAGTTGGTAGCCTGGAATCACGAATTCCCCTTCAAGATCTCTGTCTGAGGTTCTCAACCATGACTCCGTTATGGCCACCATCTCGGGTTCCTCTGTCGCAACGAGGGCCCGCAGTTCCAAAAACTTGTTTCGGATGGACCTGGCGTTGAACAATAGAACCTTCAGGGAACCCCCAACTGCAGGGCTCCCTATACTCTTCCGTTTCCCGGTTTGGTTATTGTCTTGGTAGTGCTGGGGATATCCTTCTTCAGGATCTCAGCGAATGTCTTCTCTGGGGTCACTCTAGCATAGCGACGAGGGCTCTCCTCCACGCTCGGTCGAGTGCTCCTGAGACATCGTCGGACGGTGTCTTCCATTAGTTTGGAAAGCACTTCTTTCCCCTTTGGTGAGAGATGTGTGCCATCCCTCTGGTAGAGGTCGTCTCTACCAAAGAGTGAGGTGTAGGGGTCCACAAAGAACACCCCCTCGGCAGTACACATATCAGCCAGGCGCTGATTTACTGCAATGTTCTTTGACAGAGCAGTCCCTAAAGGGCCTCTCCTTGGGAGCATGCCAACAACTACCCTTCTGCGGGTTTTTAACCCACAGTCATCTACTGCACCGAGCACATCCGAGAGGACTCCTTCGGTCATGCCTACTCTACCATTTCTCAGGTAGATGTCATTACCACTCACCATGAGTGCAATGACAGCAGATCTGGACGTTTGGATCCTCTCAGCTTCCTTTCGGAGGTCAGCATTGCCACAACCTGGCAAACAATTCACCTTCACAGAAGTGTGAAGGCGATCTGCCATTAGGGGTTGCAGCCCTCGTGCCTGGGAATCACCTACAATGTGTATATCCACAGGCCTCTCCTTGGTAGGAGCACGAGATGCCTTGTGAGGAACCCGAGAGTGTTTTGAATTCCTGCTGGGCTCGTCACTTCCTCCAGGTTGCTTCTTCTTCTTCTTCTTTTCCTTCTTCATTTTCTTTTCCTTCTTATTTGATTCCTCACTTTCCTCTAATCCCTCCTCAACTGTCTTCTTGGGTTTTTCTCCCTTCTCCATATTCCCCTCCTCTTTTCCATCACACTTTTCTGCAGTCTCTTTTCCTTCTGCAGTCTCTTTTCCCTCTTCATTGTTGTTGTTGTTCTTCTTGTTGTTCTTCTTGTTGTTCTTCTTATTCTTATTCTTTACCGCCGTGGTGGAGCTCTCCGGTGAAGAAGCTCCTTGGACTGCCTTGTCTCTCACATGGCAGTCACACCTCTGTGAGTCCATTCGGAGAACTTCCTCCTTTAGGGAGTTGTTCTCCTTCGTGAGCAGTGAGATGTGCTTCATCAACCTCTCCTCGAGTTTGCAAAAGTCGCAGACACTCGAGGAGTCTAGGTCGCTCGCACTCCTCCCGCTGAAGTCCTCACACCAGCGGTACACCTTGCATGTAGTACATGTAAATTTTCTTGCTGATGGACCAGTCATCTCGCTCTAATTCAATTTAAGACCAATAATACAAAAGAAAGGGTAATGTGATTTGGTCTCGCATAAGTCTCATCCGCCTACTTCCAGAAGGTTTTCGGTTGTTCGGCCAACAGAAACCTTATGAACCAAGCACACCAACCCTAAGGTCTCCCCTGGGCCGGACGGCCCCAATCGTGCCGCAGCTCCCAACTGAGCAGCACAAGAGTCCTAAGTAAATGGGACTCTGATTTTTCGACAGGGGTGCTTGAAGTGTAACGGTCGTCCTACTAATCCCTACTAATCCTCCATCCGCGGCCAAACTTAAAGCAAATAGTAAAACTAAATGTCCACGACTTAATCCGAGATCTTTTACTGGCCTGGCAGCCAGCGAGGCACGAAAGCTCTCTCACCAAAGAGCAGTCGAGCCTTTAGGCACCTAAGAACGGTCACAGGGAGCTGGTCAGGCTTATTAATCTAAGAGAATACCTACGGGGGTCCTGAGGCATCTCCATTACTTGTACCCCACATGCCTGAGATCCCTTCAATCTCAGCCCTTTCGAAACCTGTGAGCGTTAAAAGGCGTTGTTTTAGGAGGTTCCAAAGCCTCCCTTCTCACACGGCATAAGGTAGCTGGTGAGGTCCTTAACAATAAAAACTTATATCGAAAGTGATGAAGATTTTTTTGTTTGTTTTTTTGGTTTTGTTAGGACAGTTGAAGAGCAGTTGTGAAACTTAATATTAACATGAAGATTTGACAACTCTTAGTCAGGATCCTAATAACGCTACCTTTCTGGCACGGGTAACCCAACTGGACTAAATGTCCCCCAGCATAGCTAGCAAAATTCAAACAGACCACACAAGCTCTCTCACCGACGGCAAGGTGGTTGTACTTGGAGAGAGAGAGAGAGAGAGAGAGAGAGAGAGAGAGAGAGAGAGAGAGAGAGAGAGAGAGAGACGGAAGGAGGAAGTAAAAAAAATATTTTATATGGCGATATTGGTTGGGATGAGGGGCTCCAAAGAGTTCTGATAATATCAAATGAAAGCTGTTTGTTCATGACCACCCCGTTAGGGATGTGGAGTCTTGACAGATAAACCACAATTGCCAATATTTGTGGTGACTGACAGACATATAAACCTTTGTTTTTAGCAATTCTAAGGGCTACAGATTCCACCAAACGGTGTCAGGAAATAAACTATACTTTAAGGCGAATAGGGAATCTGTGTTGTAGCATAGTTTGGAGGGATCTCCAACGAGGGACATGAAACGATCTACATAAAAGGAGCAACTCATTCCTTCAATATATTATGAGCAACAGGCCACCATTATTTTTGTTTATCTAGTCCTATTTCCTGGTATACTTTGGAGGACCAAGGCACTTTGATGTACACTCTCTGACCATAATCTCTAGGCTACCTGAATCGAAGCCCGTGATCTGGAGCAGGCGGTTTCTGGACGACAGCCCACCCAAAGCCTCCAGTGCTTCGAGATGTGTGTGTGTGTGTGTTGCCTCGTGATGGCTTGGATGGGATGACGTCCAGAAACCGCCTTGCTCCAGATCTGAGGCTTCAACTCAGGTGAGTTAGTTTTTATGGTCAGCGAGTGTACCAAACGTTACAATACCCTTAACTTCTTATACTTGTGTTAACCAGAATAGCAGACGAAAACATCCAGGAGACAGAGACCTCACTGATGGCCAAAAAACAAGACACAGATGAAGAGCTGACCCTGATGGAATCGCTCCTCACCAAGCCTGGACTTTCTCGCAAGGATGTCGTCACCCTCATCCTCGACATGCTCTTTGCTGGCATAGATACGGTAAGTCGAAGCATGTACAGTCTGCAAAAAATTTTTGGGAACCACCCCTATTGCTAGTGGTATGTAGGGTTGGTAAGCCTATTTCCACTGGCGAGCAGAGCAGAGTTGCCATGTACTGCCATATTTGGTATTTCTTGCCAGGAAGTATTCAACAATTTGTGCAATTAGCCATAAGTATTGTAGTTTTTGAGTTCCATTTTCTTATAATGAAAAATTGAAAATGCCAGAAAGTAACGTGTGATTGCCAAAAGCATTATTAATTTTGTGCTATGAAATAATGGAGCAACGGTAGATCTGGGACAGCTTCATCATACACAGCTAAAGTAGTGCTGACAAAGATTTGCATGCACGAACCTATTTGATAAATAGATCTACAATATATTTTCGTTATTTTAAATACGTATTGACAATGAGTTTTTTTTTTTTTTCTATATTGAAAAAGATGAGGACCAAATGCTATGAGCCCACTCACCGTCCTCATCTGTGTAGTATCCAGTGAGAGTGTCCAAAATCATGTCCAATTTCGTTTGAGATGCATAGACACATTGCGGTTAACCCTTGCATTAGGGAGTTGGACAGAAAAGGAGTGAGAACGAGAGGCTTGACGAGTGTTGCATGCTCTCCTGAGGGGAGGAAGCATACATTGAGAGGGTTCAGAAAAGCAATGTCCGGTGTAACAGCAATAGAAGAGAGAAAGTTATGCAACATTGCGGTGAAGAGAGAGAGGTTGTAGTGAATCAGTAAGAGGAGGAGAGTTGATGAGACGAAAAGCCTTTGATTCCACCTTGTCCAGGAGTGTTGTGAATGTTGAACCACCCCACACATGAGAGCCATACTCCATACATGGGCGGATGAGACCCCTGTACACAGACAGCAACTGTGCGGGTCTGAAATATTCACGGAATCTGCGCATCACACCTAACTTCTTTAAGGCGGTTTTAACTAGAGAAGTAATGTAATCTCTCCAAGAGAGATTATGAGAGAAAGAGACTCCAAGAATATTAAGAGAGGCAGAAAGGTCAAGTTGTGTGTCACTGAAGGAGAGGGGATAGTAATCAGGAAGATTAGTACGAGTTGAAAGATTAAGGTACTGTGTTTTAGAGGCATTGAAAACAACATGGTTCTCTCTGCCCCAGTTAGAGATGAGGGAAAGATCAGAAGTGAGGCGTGCTACTGCATCATCATGTGATGTGGAGAGGAGCTGCTGGGATGGGCGGTTGTCAAAGTGAGTGGAGTAGTGTAGGGAGGAATAATCAGCATAGGAGTGGATAGGGGAAGAGGTACAGGTAAGAAGGTCATTAATGAACAGAACCCCGAGGAACACCACAATTAATAGACTTGGAAGAAGAACAGTGACCATCTACAACAGCAGCTATAGAACAGCCAGAAAGGAAATCAGAGATAAAGGTGCAGAGAGAGGGATGGAAACCGAATGAGATTAAAGCTTTGTGCCAGACGCTATCAAAATCTTTGGATATGTCGAGGGCAACAGTAAAAGTTTCACCAAAGTTCCGAAAAGAGGATGACCATGAATCAGAAAGGAGGGATAGAAGATCGCCAGTAGAGCACCCTGACGGAAACCATACTGACGATATGAAAGAAGGTCGTGACAAGTAAAGGTGCTTATGAATTTTGGAGTTAAGAACAGATTCGAAGACTTTAGATAGACATGAGGTCAAAGCAATGGGGCGATAGTTGGAGGGTTGGGAGCGGTCACCTTTCTTCGGAACAGGTTGGATCAGAATACCCAAGATATACTCTTGATTGGCTAAAAAATATTCTATGCCCCAACTTATATCATATTATAACAGTCAAGATGGCTTGTTACTACCAGGGTGTTACAGCAGACACCAATACTAGGTACAACTTTATTCTTAATAGTGGGACAAGGTTGGTAGAGATTCCAAGCACCAGAGTTAGCCTTCCTGCTTGCCTGTGTTTAGTCTCTTCGAGTGTAGTCTTAATAGAGCTTGTGTAGTCTTGGTAGAGCTTGTGTAGTCTTGGTAGAGCTTGTGTAGTCTTGGTAGAGCTTGTGTAGTCTTGGTAGAGCTTGTGTAGTCTTGGTAGAGCTTGTGTAGTCTTGGTAGAGCTTGTGTAGTCTTGGTAGAGTTTGTGTAGTAGCGTGGACCTTGGCAGGATGCAACAAGGTGAGCGGCAGCGTCGGCAGGAGCAGGTTAGAAGGCAGATGTTGTCACTGGTGAGTCCCGAGGCTAAGTGAGAGCGGGTTGGCTATGATGCAGTTGGCTATGTAAGGATTTGAATTCCCGGGCACAAGCTAACAAGGGAAGGCTAGGAAGCATGATGCCAGAAGTATGAAACGCCTGGTGCTTGGGTCACTACAATATTATAGTGTTTGCGAGTATTTTATACATTTTACAGTGCTACAAACCGAATTAGCTTACTTTTCTATGCTGTTTTTTATACACTTGATACATTTAAATGTTATGTAGCAAGTTAAGTAATCAAGTTATATCATGTTTTAAATATTTTAGAGTTAATTATTAACCTGTTATTGTCAAGCACAGCAAGACTCTCCTCCTACCGATAGGATACAAGTGTAAAGATGATCTCAACATCCATATTATGAATAATTGTTATAAGAATAATGAACATATTTGTGTTGATTCATGACTATTTCCAAATGTTGTGTCATTCCATTCGTGACATACTGTATTTCATCTGACGTGTGCCTCGAAGGTCATAATTTACATCAGTCGGAAACTTATTCAGTCAATAATGGACTTATCGAAGCATAGGCTAAGTTGAACATTACACCATAAAGCATTTTATGGCTTGCTCCTAACAATCAGTGTTTTACAGATCTGATATTATGTCTGGCAAGAAATAGAAGTGGAATTAATAGATCAGCGATAAGTAGGAGGGGAATAATGATAAACATGAGCTCATATATCCTTCCCGTTTGACAGCTTGCGTGCTACTGTAGTGACGGCACTCTGACTCGCTCAACTGCTACAGGGACACTCGGGCTGACTTAGCAGGCGTACCAACCCTACCGTGATAAAAATTCTAAAATTAATGGAGGGGTGGTTCGAAAACTTTTTTTGCAGAGTGTACAGTACAAGATGACGATGTAAAGTAAAAAGAATAAGAAAGAGAGAGAGAGAGGAGAGATTGCAAGCATGAAGGAAAGACAGAAAAGTTGAATAAATTAAAAAGAATGGCTCAGGTTCGAAGGGGCGCCCAAACCTTTAAAATACTACTCCCTATAGGGAGGAACAGGTTTCGAACTCAAGGCATCCAGGCACATAGCAAGTACACTAGTAGGAAGTACACTTTTGTATTTCTATAATAAAGAAGGTGAGGACTATAGGTAAGAAACCTTCTTGACCTCACCTGTGAAATATAAAAGAGCGCATTAAATCCAGAATTCGTTGCATAATACTTTAGGATTATAGGATTAAGAAAACAAATACAATAAACCTGAAGAACGGATGTATATGATGAACACTTTAGTCCAGTGACCTGATTTTAGTATATTACTCATCATAGAGAAAACTCCAGACCCAAGGTGTTAACTCCAACGTAATTGGTGGCAGCCATTTCAGTACATTGACAAGCTTGGACCTGTTTCAGTGGTAGCGTGAGGTTATCTTATTTTGCCTCGTGGAAAATCAATACCTAGGGGAATACAAGGGGTCAATACATATCTGAGGAATGGCTATTGATTCTTTCAAACTATTCTTCGAAACATATTCCATAAATGAATACTAATATAATCTCTTTCTTGACATAGATTAGAGTTATCAGTAGCACTCCAATTCACTCAAAATATACAGTATGACCCTGTTAAAATACTGTATCTGGCCAATGTGGTATCAAATGTGATGGACAAAATACAAGATTTTATAAGCAGTGTGCTTTATCTTCTCAGAGAACAAATTACAGTAGGATTCACATAATCATATAATTCGTGCAGGTAAATATGAACAAGTTACACGACACGTCTCACTTTTGTTTGTCTAAGGTTCCATTCCCGATTTGGATAGTTTGCACAAACATATATTAATATTACTGTACTGACGGTAGTTGATAATACTGGCAGACATCACACACAATGGGCTTCACACTTTACCTGCTGGCGAGAAACCCCGCAGCTCAGGTGAAGCTGCAGGAGGAGGTGGACAGAGTGTTGACCGACTATCATGGGCCTCTCACCGTACACCACCTCGCACAACTCTCATACCTCAAAGCTGTCATCAAAGAGTCACTCAGGTCAGATTTATAATAACAGTCTTTACAACACTTCTCTACTGCTCAGTTCAGTTATTTTATAAGTTGAGGGATACCAAGACAAATGGTTGATTGAGTTGGAGGGAAAAACACTGTTTTTTTCCTCCATCAACTCAACCATATACTGTAATAAAATTGTTTGCTAAAATTTCTTTACTGCTTGATGGAGCAGGGATAAAGGATGTAAGTATTTTTGCTGATAAAAATGTACTTATCGTGCATATCATGTACAGTACTTAGTGTACAGTAGGTAAATTCTTCACATTTTACTTGTTTTCACATAATGAAAAAAAAAAAACACCGATTCACTTCTAACTATATGATCTTAGATACACTTTTAGCGTACAATCAAATGTTTAGAAGTTGCATACAAGTTAAGATGTATCATATGTCAAATAATGTGAATGTGCGGATGCAGATATAAACTTTTTTAATTAGCAGATGCGGATGTGGATAATTAATGCAGATATGCTAATGCATAGTATGTAAAAATGCAGATGCTGAGGTTACCAAATACTTTGTAAGTGATGTAAAAAAATGTGAATGTGCGAGTGTGGATAAAAACTTTGAAATTGCGGGCGAAGATACGGATAATAATTATTTTTTTTTCCTGAAGCATATGATTTTCGGATGAGGATATGGATACTTCGTACATCTATAATATAAGTACCAGGATTTGTAATTTTTTGTGTTACTTGTTCTGGATTGCATTATAATATTTACCGAAAATATCAATAAATTAAACGAGGGATTGATATGAGAATGAAAGAAGACCTCTCTCGGCCTGGGTGATTTTATAGGACGAGAGTGAAGGTGATACAGAGGTGGAATGGGCAATTCAGCCGACGAGCATCTTGGAGTTAAGGGCAGTTATGGGTGGCTCTAATGTCGCCAAGGTTGTCTCCCACCTCTATTGCGATGAGAAGGGAACCGCAAGGAGATGACGAAAGGTTAACTTGCTAGTATTTTATTGATTGTGGCAGATGACCACTCAGCCTGCCATAGTTGGGTAAGGAGGTGCGTGATGAGAGGGAAATAGTAAGCAGCGGGAACAGCACAGGGCATGATATGGTCTGAAGCAACGGATGAGTGTGTCAGAATATTGGCACGCTCATTGCCTGTGACTTTAACCTTAGTATTGGGGTGATTATATAGGTGACTACCCTCGCCCTTTCCTTCTAGCTTGTAACATATTTCTCTGACTTCCAGGTTGTATCCAATTGTGACTGGTATAGCAAGGACCCTAGACAGTGACCTTGTGCTGAATGGTTATCTCATTCCTAAAGGAGTAAGTATCAACCAAACTTTTCTTCTTCTTCTTCTTTTAATGAACTGTGCACTTGCTCAAAAGGTAACTGTGTGCACTGTATGAAACATAATGACAATACGTATTGAAGTACAACTGCCTCGACACAAGAGTGCCAGTAAATCGGGGAGGCATGCAAACTCATCAGTAATTTTCCCCAGGTGCCAATATAGAGTTTGCATGGATGTTCTGGTACCTGAACAATAGTTGCAAGAATGTTCAGTAAAGGGCACATATCAATAACTCTATAAAAGGGAAAGAAGACTTTGTTAGACCAGAGAGACCTTGTACATTATGGAAGAAGGAGCCAGAAAGGAGGGATTACAAACACAAAGAAAAAGAAAGAAAGGAAGGACAGCAGAAGAAAGGAAAGGAAGTGGCACTGTCCAAAGTGGCGCCAAAACCTTAAAGGCATTGTCTGCAATTTGCAGGCTAAACCCCCCTTATGGGAGCCCCTAAGGGGTCTTCAGAGTTAGGAGGATAATGAAAGTAATGGAATTTAAATATATGGGAAGAGTAATGTGTAAGCATTGGAGCATAGAAGGGGAATTCAGAGAAAGAGAGAGCAGTTTGAGGGAGACAGGTCATAGGGTTGTAAGGTAGATTAATGAAAGGTTAAAGTGTAAACATGGAAATAAAAAGGGGACTGAGATATAATTATAGCCCTATAACAGAAACATAGGCAATAGAGCCACAGACATGGAACAGGGCATACAAGTCGACAATAGGAGCAGTGGAAAGTAACTATTTAAGAGGGACATAAGACTTAACTGACTGAGGATGAAAGAAGACTGCCCTCGGCGTGAAAGATCATATAGGCCAAGCAAGAAGTTGATCGAGAGGAGCGTCACCTTACCATACCATTTGTAATTTTGGTGTAATTAAATCAATATTGTTTGCACTTGCAGTGGATGGTGGTTACCTTCAACATGGCGACAGCGAGGGATGAATCAGTGTTTCCTAGAGCAAAGGAGTTCCTCCCTGAGCGCTGGCTCAGACACAAACCATTAGGGCCCATCCATCCTTATGCCTCGCTTCCCTTCGGCGCTGGCACCAGAATGTGCATTGGGAGACGCATTGCTGAGCAGGAGATGTACATACTCCTCGCCAGGGTGAGTGTTTGTAATAGTTAGTCATTTTCATCGGTCCTGTTGCTTTTCCTGTTTGAGGATGAACTCAGAACTCCTTACTATCATGATTGAGCAGCAGTCTTCATTTCTCCGTAAAGATGAACTAAAAGACCCATGGATTTGGAACCATTTTCTTTTATTCACAATACTACGAATCTTAAGGGTCACCTGCAGATAAGAGAGTCTAAAGGACACTCATAGTTATAATTGTATAGGATGTACTGAAATATGCTCAGATGTTAAGTCCTTTATGCTTTTTAAGACAAGATAAATATAGGGTATAAGCACTTTGTAATCTACACATTAAGATGGATCAAAGGGCACTGTTAATTGGGAGGTATTTACGTTGTTAGCAGATTCGAAATTCCTGATTCCTCCAAACTGTTCTTGGAAATTTACTACTTACAGGGTGTTCAAACACCTTAATCCTCCCTGCCCAGCCTAACGAAAAAGAGGTAGAAGTAAACAACATATAAGGGGAATAAAGCTTCATTATTCGAAATCTCAAGTTCACATTTTCAAAACTTTGCTTCAATATTTGGTACCCACTGCCAGCCACCGAACTGCCTCCAAATGTGCAGGGTAGGATTCCAAAAGATATACAAACAAGTCAAAATTGAACTCCATTTCTTAAAGGACGTTCGTCAAAGTAGTGAGAAAATCTCCCCTGGTGATTTGGAGTCGTTGCTCAACTATGTCTTTAATTATCACCCACAAGTTAATGTCTTGAGGTCAGTCGAGACTCCCGGACACTCATCATTTCTGAAAATATCGACCTAGTTCGCCTTCAGAAGTTTCTTGGTGAAAGGCCTATAGTGATATTTCCATTTGCACATAGCTATCTTCCTTAAGTTTCTCTTCGCAAATAAGACTAATATCAATTACGTCATCGAATGGATATATATAGTTTCCGGTTCACTTAGTTTTAAGTTTAATTTGCCAGTGAATCTCTATAATATTAGCTTCAGCGTAAGTCAGAGCATTGATGCATAACATTGCAAAGACTTTCATAGCCTATTTACTACGAAGCCTGCAATATATGCAAAGATTTTGTTTCAGCACTTTGAACGGTGAGCGTTGTTAGGGATATACAAATCATCATCTTTCTTCTCATTATTACACTCTATTCCAGATAATTCACGTAGCACTCTATTTATGCTGTTGACTGAAAGTTAGTCCACACAGGGACTTTTATACAGAGCTTGTAATTATTTGACTGACGAGCAGTTAGCAGTAATATATAAGAGTCATGTGCGTTCCCAGATGGAATATTGTTCACCTCTGTGGGCTGGTTGTGGATCGGTGGTGTTAAGACAATTAGATAAAATTCAAAACAGAGCTATCAGACTGATCAATAATCCTATGATCACTAATGAATTCCCTCCCTTATCAGTACGTAGAAATGTTGCTTCCCTTGCACTATTTTATAGATACTTTTATAAGAAATGTTCGGATGAACTTGCCCTGATTATACCACCCCTTCACGTCTTCCCACGGAGGACTAGGGCAGCTGAGAATGCGCATGAGTTCACACTGACTCCTCCACGTTGCAGGACAACTGCTGACAAAAATTCATTTACTCCCCGTACTACTTCCCTGTGGAATTCTCTACCAAGGGAATGTTTTCCAGCAAGTTATAACCCCCAGCAATTTAAATCCAGTTGTTTTAAATATTTTATGAGTGGAGGATGCCAATAGGCAAATGGAACCATTTATTTATTTGTTTTTTCCTTTCCTCCACTCACTATATGTAAAAAAAAACAAAAAAAAAAACATTACTATTATTAATACTACTAGATTAACTTAGTATATGTACTGATTATAGTAGCAAACAATTACTGTTGAGTACATATGTCATAACATGTTAATTAACATCTTTTCTTCTGCAACATCAAACTGTTTAGCTGTAGGATTGTTTTCACATCTGCCCATACTTCTAATATTAACGAAAAATACCTCAATATGATCTTGAGTTAGTTTTAGGTCATCAAAATCTTCAGGGGAAATTTCGATGAAGTGTTAAATTCTCTTACATAATTTTCAAGCTTGTATGCTAAAAAGGAAACCAAGAAACCCAGTTTTCAGGTTAGATTTGAGGATGCTTTGACCATCATAGGGCTTCAGAGACCTTATTATAAATTTTTGCTTTTACAAGATATTTTTTTATTTCATCGGTATTTATTCTCCTGAATCGGATAGTTGTATACACTTGCATGTAAATTTCTAGAATTCATAATGTCAAACAGTGCAATAAATATTATAATGAAATCAGTCGTTGCTTCACAACGTATAAAATCGCCTACTATCCGTTTCAGCTTCGGACAGACGCTGTTTTTCGCAAATATCTCCTAAACGAATCGTTGTATCAAGATAATATTTCAACACACTATCTTTAACACCCGGGCGTAATTTATGGCTGACATACCATATTCCTATATGTGTTATGCGAGGAGTTTACTCGTGAAAAATAGCACAAAGCTGGCCAGTTATATTGACGCATTCGAAGGAAAGTGTGGCCCCCCCAACACCCTCCCAAACCATTCCTAACCACAACTACATCCCCCCTCCCTCCTCCTCTTCTCCCCCTAGCTCCTCGCCTCCCTCATCACTCGTGCCCCTCCCTATTTCTTCCATCACTGTATTATATATTAGAATGTTATGTAGATGTATATGTATAGATATGATTATTAACTAAGAGTATGGTGCAGTACAATTCTATAGAGGCAAGACGTATTTCACTTTGATAATTACTGTACAACAGCATGTTTACATACATGTAGTATGTAGAAGGTCCATGTTTGCAGACCTTATGGTCAACCATGCAAGTGAACACGATGTACTGGCATTACCTGTGGTCTGGACCTTCTAGGAAAAGTTATTAGATACTGTGTACCTATTCATTATAAAATGTCAACTTGGTCCAGTTAATATAATGTTATTTTGTTGACTAGTCAATTTTATATTTATATTATCACCAAATTATATATATATATATATATATATATATATATATATATATATATATATATATATATATATATATATATATATATATATATATATATAATAGTGTAGGATTTAATGATGCAAACATGATAAAACAAAATTTATTCACAATCACTGTCAAGAGAAACGTCATCGTCTTCATCATCACTGGCTTTCACGTTTGTACAATGTGGCAAGACGAAGAACAAATTCTGTCCTGCATCCACGGGGGCAAATGGACAACATTGTTGCTAATAGGTGCGCCTCGGCAGTCAATGATTTCTACCCTGTCACTACTTGAGTCATAGCCTCGGACTGGGGGGTACCTCATACCTCAGAGAGAGGGGGAGGGGATACGGGAGACTGTGAATATTCAATTAAGGCATAAATTGGTTATTTAAAAAGGTAAAGAACACATGAAGCAACCATGAACTATTATATTTGGTTGCCCAAAACCAAAATTAATCATTTTTCTGGTGGCCTTAGACACATGGGTTATTATCCGGCTATACGGCTATTAACAACGGGATTAGCTATTGCTTTAATGGTCATTTGACCCACTCTGGTTTTCATGTCCACACACAACGGTAACTGTATTAAACAATATTACTAATGAACGATACGTATATACATACTGTCATAAAAAAAAATAAAAAATGGAAGGTGGATGGTGTAAATAGGGGGGTGAAGAGTGAAACGGGGAGGGGGATAATGAGATATTGGGGTAGGGAAGGAAGGAATGGTGTGGGGGGATTTCGGGGTGTTGGTAGAGGGGTTACACGAGTACCCCACACTCGTCCGATTCTCTATAACGCCTTAGTTATGATGACTGGATTAGGCTTAATATCACTCAGTAAACTCCTAACATAACACATATAGTAATATGGTATGTCAGCCATAAATTACGCCCGGATGTTAAAGACAGTGTGCTGAAATATTATATTGATACAACGATTCGTTTAAGAGATATTTACGAAAAACACCGTCTGTCCGGCGCTGAAACGTATAGTAGTTCTTCTTTCAAGCAAAATGTAATGGAATTTGATACCGATTCACTGAGTGTTTGTGCTGCTAATCAGACGTTAATTTTCTTCTTTCTCCATGTAATATGTGCACCCTTTGTTTGTTACCTATATATAGTTCTTCCTGCTCTTGAAGACGGCAATCGCTCTATATAGTCTTATTTCACTAATTTATTATTATTATTATTATTAATATTATTAAAATAGACCAGAGACACAAAGCTGAGAGAGGATACAAGCATTCTATCAATCCGAGGATCCCAGCCCCATGAATCCAACCAGAAGAAAAGAAGACGGCTTAGAGAAAGAGAGATGAGCAATTGGCTTAATAAAAACATATTAGCCCTACTCATGAAGCCAGCCAGTCCTACACCATCAAAGACAGATTCACCAAGTCCATGCCACAGAGACACTGACCGAGGGACAAGCGATCCGCTGTACTGACAGGTTCTACAGCGCGGCAATACGTAAGCAAACCTATGGGAGTCCAATGCACCTCGAGTGACACGAGCTGGAGCATACAGAGGTGGCAGAGACGAGTTAAGAGGATGCAGCACATTACTTCTGATCTTGAGGAGCATGCACAATGATGCAACAGAACGACGGTGACTCAGCTTACAATCAAGTGAACCGCCGGTAAGAAAATTAGCATTAGAAATAATCCTATCCAGCAACTTGAGATGGCAGTCAGCTGCTGAACACCATACTGGAGAACAGTATTCCATCAAAGGCAACACAAAGGAGTTAAAACACCGCAGTAACAATGGGACACAGACCTTGAGATTGACCAAACATGCTTCTCAAAAGTCAGCTTGGTATCAAATGTAACTCCCAGAATAACCAAATTCTCAGACCCCTCCAATACAGTCCCATCAATAATCAAGGGTGGCCATAAAGGGTACGCCGTGTGAGACCTAGAGACGACCATTGCCCTAGTCTTGCCAGCATTCAACCTCATACCACACGACCTGCACCAATCACTAATCTTAACCAGGTTACGATCCAATGACTGAGCACTAGAAATCTTGGCACCAGGGGTTGGCACAACAGCAATGAGAGTGGAATCATCTGCATAACCATACAGGTCATACTCCAAGATGTTTAAGAGTCCAGAGGTATACAGTAGGAACAACAATGGCCTTAAGACACTACCTTGGGGCACCCCAGACACGAATTCTACTCTTTCACTCCGCACACCATCCACAACAACATACTGGGATCGAGCAGTGAGGAATTGTGACAAGACAGACAGGACTGAACCGCCAACACCAACATAACGAAGTCTGTAGAGGATACCTAGATTGTTTACCCTATCCAACGCGGCAGAAACGTCAAGTTGCACCAGTCTAGCCTCACGACCCAACTCCAAAGCATTCTGCAGTTCATGAGAGATACACAGAAGTGATCACACTTACCAAGGCCACTTCGATATGCAAACTGCGAGGGTGGGAATACACCATTACGTTAATTGAAGTTACTTAAACACACAGCCACCAGCCTCTCAAACACCTTAGACAACACAGGAATGATGGAAATTGGCCTGTAATCGCCAACTGAAGATTAAGGAAGGCCCTTGGTAATTGGGGTAAAATTAGCAAACCTCCAACATTCAGGAAAACTACCAAGACAAAGTATTATCCTGAAGACAACACTGAGGCGGGGAGCAAGGATATCAGCTGTCTGTTTAAAGAACAAAAGAAACATTCCCAAGGGGTCAATACCACCATAAGAGTCAAAGGAGGAATTTTTTTTAACTTCAATTGACCTAAAGACAAATGAGGAGAGACCAGGACAGGGTGACATGTGGAGGGCAACTCTACAGACTCCCTAGACTGCTTGCTATCAAAGTGAGCTGCAGGTAATGCAGTCTTACCACCGGACTCATACACCAGTCTACCACCGTTACCAACCAAGGGGGGAGAGGAGAGTCAGACCCAAATACAGCACTCTTCTAGGTAGACCACCATTTATGTGAACTCTAAGCTTTCAGCAACACATCCCTGGCTCCATTATTGAACCATTGCTCTGCCTCTGCATAGACACCATTAGCCATTCTTTGGCACTCAATAAACTCATCCCACTTTGCTCTGAAACGATCAAACGTCCACCTACCATAGGCACCCTGCTTAAGATCAAATGCGGCCCTACACTCATCAGTAAACCAAAGTTTATCACTATTGTGCACACAAATGATCTTCTTAAACAGATATTACTCAATTACCTCAGACAAATGCTGATTCAGCAACTCTACCGGATTATCAGCAACATACATTAAATGCCATGGAAACTCACACACAACACCACAAACTGCATCCCAATTAACAAGATTCTTCAGAAGCACTTCCCTCCTCACACACAGGTTCGTAACTGATTGGGCAGTGGAAACCTTAACAGAGAGAGAAGAATGATCTGAACGTCCAATTGGTGCGACCACAACTACTGTCACCAGATCCGAAACATCAGTCATTACCAGGTCAAGGGTTCCACCTCTAACATGGGTTGGACCAACAACCAATTGGTCACAGCCAGAGACCGATGAAAAATCCAAAGCAGCAACACCATGACGAGTCGTTATTAAGGACCCCAGCCATTCCTCATGGTGCACATTGAGGCCACCCATAAAGACAAATGATGCACGACTGTCCTACGCTTAGACCCTAGCCATTGATGTTAACAAACAGTCATATATACCATCCTCCAGATCTGGGTTCCGATACAAGCTGTTAAGATAAAAGTTAAACCGTCTCCAACATAATCTCAAAACCATCATCTCACAGCAACCACATTCAAACTTTTTCTGTCTAAAACAACCAAAACCATCTCTAACGTAAGCGGCTAACCCACGAGACCGCAGCAACTCCCCACGATACAGCAGAACAGGTCTACCAAAACCAGGAATCTGAAATTCCGACTGATGACACCTGTCAGAGACTTGGGTCTCTGAGCAAAACAGCACATCATAATGGGGGGCCGCCACAGTCAAATCAGCAAAATTCCCAAATAAACCACGCACATTCGAGTAAAGTACTCTGCAGCTCAGAGGAGGAGAATGCCTCGGACCCGGGTTCAACTCCACATCCGGAAACCTAAGTTTCAGGCAAACAAAAAAAAAAAGCAGATAGAGAAAACCCATTAAACTGGAACTTTGGATGCATAACACAGAATCAAATTATACTAGAGGGGCAGTAACAATGGTAAAGAAGCCGCCACCACCAACTAGTGCCATAGCCCTGCCAAGACAACATAGGATTGGCGGGAAAATGATGAAGAAAGATAGAAAGAGGAAGAGAAGTGTATGCCAATCCCTATATGGAAGGGAGAGGAGAGAGTTGGAGGAAGATCGGGCTTGTGACTATGGCTTCAACTCTAGACCTCCTCTCAGGGAGGATGCCGTTGGTCCACCAAAAAGGTGGACTCATCTGCCTTAGGAACAGCATTTCCTTTGAACCAGGACAACCCAGTGCCCCAAACATTCCCAACTTATACGCCTCACCCAAAATGCAAGAAAGACATTGCACATAGGTGAACCGGTGGTACAGGAATGTTAAGATGAGATATACCGCCCTCCTCGATAAAGTATTTCATATCTCCAAACAGTTCCTCAATAGCTTAATTAAAGCATGGATCTAGAAACACACAAATGGATATTCCTGTCACTGGCTGAGGAAATGTGGATTCTATAGTGTCATATTCAAACCTGCATCTAAATTCCTTAACTATAATTATATATGAAGTTCCATCACAAGTTAGAAATATAATTTTTACACCTACTGAATCAAGTTTGGTTAAACACTGTTCAGCACCAAGTCTTGCCATAAGAAAATATCCCACTGGTAGCTTCCAGCTAGCATTAACTGATACAACCATGAAAACGAGAGCCTCTTTTGCAACTGGAAAGCTATCATCATCATCATCAGGTTCGGTACCCATGTCTATGTAACCATGATATTTCTCTCCATCCCATTCCACTTGCTGTCTTATCACTATTTCATCCATTACAATTGATCACAATGCAATTTTAACAGCCCCAGCAGCAGAAGAAGCTCTTAAGGGGTGTGTGGGAATAAGGGGACATGTTTGGGGGGGTTAGGGGGTTGCGGGAGTAGGGGACAGGCTTGGGGGGGTGCGGGAGTAGGGGGACAGGCGGGGGGGGGGGAATAGGGGACAGGCTTTCTACCCACTCCAAGCCTGTCCCCCTATTCCCGCACCCCCCAACCCTGTCCCCGACTCCCGCTCCCCCTTAACTGTAAAGCTGAAAATCTGGCTCTGTGAATCCCGGATTACCATCTACAAAGCGATACCACTTTGTAATTGTTTTAGGGTTTGGTAAGCATGTTTCGAACACTTTGCGCTCATAACGATATGCACGTGGGGAATAAACATTTAAAGTTAGAGCAAAGTTTCTCAGCTCTGGAGAATAAGACACTGACATTGGATGACTCCATTATTTTTTTTTTTATCCTGCCGCTTAAGCTGATCTGAAACACCACCAGAGCACTTTTCAAGCACACCTATGCTCTCTTCATTATAATGTCTGTTCCACATAAACTGGTGGAGAGAAACATGCATTTCCTGATTCTAGCCTGATTCAAACGCCATTAGAAGAATTATCATCCTCTCTCCTAAGAGCAATCTCCCTGCCTGAGAGAGAGAGCGTATACAATAATATTTTTAACAACTGACATTATTTAAATATTATGTAATATTTAAAAACTATGTATCATTTATTAAAAAAAGATGCATTATTAAAAACTACGTAAGGCCAATTATACATATCCATCACACACGCTCATGTAAAGTATAGTCTCGATTGAAACTTGGCATGAAGATCATGGTATGACTCTTGGGTAAGTATAGCCTGATATGAATGTTAAGGAGGTACCAGGCACCTGGAAGGGGTCCCTGGGGTCTCTATATAACCTTTTTTTAAACTGAGCTTAAAATGTTCCTACAATATCTACAAATCATTCCTGCGTAATATTTTCCCCATTGCACCAAATTTAAATGGCTGGCGCGTGTTTAAAGGGGCGGAGTTAAAGGCTTAAGGCGCATGAGGGGGCGTGACAAGTTTGGTCCTTATACGCGCGCACATTAGAGTCGATTTTTTTCAGAAATTTCGCTTCATCAGAGTGTATGTGATTCTAATGCCCGGTACTGATCCGACATCCGTCAATGGACGTCACGAACGGCCGTGTATATGTGAACTGGGGCCTTCTACCATCCCGGGTAAGACAGCCGGAACGGATCCAGCAAAGATGAACTTAAGTCATCTTTTACGGAAGCACGGTGGTGGTGTTGTCCGTGTATAATGTTGACTTTTCATCATATCATGAAAATATGAAATTGAAGTATTTGTGCACAAATAAAGGTGTAAATTTATTAAAATATTTTAATTATTAACTTGTATTTGTTAAATGCACGTCAATTTATGTGAGGATAAAAATATTGTTCATTGGTACTGCAAGCACGGCACCACCGCATCGGCCCAGTTGTAAACAAAACTATGTGAGAATTGGAGCAGACAGTGCATTACACCATTCCCCTGCTATATCAACACCAACTATAGTTATCAGGTATGATAATACGTTTTATGCCAAAGTACATGTATGGCGTGAATAATAATGTTCTGAGTTGCTTGGCGTCCATCTTGTTGTTGTACTTGTAAACAAACGACTCCGTAGCACGGGACGGAGCTTATCTCCTCCATAGCCCTACTCGTGACGTCATTGATAGATGTCGGATCCGTACACACGGGCTAATATGAACGGGACATAAGAGGGTTCCATAGGGTGGTGGAGAGGAAGAGGATAGCTGGCTTTCTCTCCCCTGACCCCAGCCAGTCACCCACTAAGTGTGAGGGTGAGAGCAGTTGTCTTTCCAAGCCCTGCCCACCATGGTCGCTTGCCGGAAATGAGTTATTAGTAGTTGTGGATGTAGTTAAGGAAACAGAAACCAATGGCCGTTCTTTTCGTTTGTATGATATTAAAAGGCAGTTGTATGTATGGCAAACTCGTGCATGTCATGAGGATTAGTTATAGCAGTTAACAAATATAACTGCATGTGACAATTGCAGAAATTTGCAGTATAAATGATTGGGTCGAAACAAATAATTATATATAATCTCTTTTATCAGAATTTAAAAGAGTAGATAACGTGATGCAGAACGATACATAGATAAACCGTATGTTATTTTGGCGTTTTTAACACACTTTTTGCAAATAAGTTAGGTGTAATGCAGAATAGGTTACGTTCTATTATTTAGTTTATTACCTTAGGGAACTTACGTAATCTCAAATACCAAGAAAACTCTACTGTTTTTCTTCCATGTGTCTTTCCTAGTATTTTGTCCATCCCTCCTCAGCGTCCCTCACCTGCTACAGACGTGAGGGCATAGAGTCCACCAGCTTCGAACAGATATTGGGTGTCCGTCTAATACCTTACCAGACTTCATTGAATTTTCTGATTATTCCTGCTTTGGTCTTCTCTTCAACCTCCCTCTCACTTTTCATAATGCCCCATAAATATTCAATGGTATTGATATCACATCCCTTTCGAGGCCAATTGAAAAGATGGATTTCTGGGTGATGTGAAAACCATTTCTATTGCACTGGTATGAATAGGGGACCTATCCTACACCATATAAATTAGAAAGGGTTTCAGAATTGCATGAGTTCGCACACTTGGTAGGAAAGAAGTCTCGAGATTATTTATATAATCATAGGAATTCATGTTTCCCTCAACAGTAACAAGTTTCCCTACTCCACCATACAACATCCATCCATATACATGCTTGGCTGACCCTGCCTGACCTATTAACTACATAGATGTTACTAGGATGAAAGCGTTCCCCACTGCGTCGCCTACAGTGCCGAGCAGCAACAGAAACGAAATTGTAGTCATTAATTCAACTACAAAACCCTAGTCCCCTTTATCCTTCAATTTAATTCAGTCCAATAAAGATAAAGTAAACTAGAAAAATAAAAGACATTGTTGGTCAGGATAACTTTGTAGTTACAAGGAGAAGGAGACGGAGAGGAGGGACAGCAGGCACAAGAGAAAAGGAGGAAAGTTGGAGAATGTAAAGAGATTGGCCCTTATCCAAAGGGGCACCAAAATGATAGTGTATTTCTAACATCGTTGCAAACAATATCCATTTCATGCAGCATGAGTTATGAGAAAATTATGTGTGTCTGAGGTGAGGCTCAAACCTACGACCCCTCAGGTTGGCCACACACTTTCTCTATATTTGAACTACATGACCTGGATTTAAAGTGAGATAATGTTATCAACCGTACTCTTTACGGAACTTACAGTCTCCCCCCACCTTCCTCCAGCACCCATTTACCTAAGCCAAAACATTCCCATAACGGAATGTATTTTGAACTCTTGACAATTTGTTTTCAGTTGAGGACAAACCTTGAAACTCAAAAGATAAAGGGTTGTAATATTTGATATTGGTTAATGTGGTCTTTACCCTGGACAGGTGATGCAGAGATTCTCAGTGGACTACAAGTATGAGGACATGGGCATGATCAGTCGCCTCGTGTCTGCACCCTCACAGCCTCTCAGATTCCACCTCACTGAGCGATGCTGAACACTTACTACTCCTGCCTCACTATATTGTACTGTAGTCCATACCTTGTAATTGCAGCATGTTTCCCCATCCTGTTTTAAGTTTTAATAGGGTCTGATACAAAACTTTAACTTCCAAACTTACCTCCTTCCATTCTTCCCTCTGCATCTTTCCCTCAACTTCCTTTCTGGCTGCTCTCTAGCTATCGTTGTAGACGTCTCGATCCCAGCCACTCCCTTTCAGTTCTTCAACTGCCCCTCATTTCTTTCTATTTCCT
This sequence comes from Petrolisthes cinctipes, assembly GCA_033782935.1. NCBI lineage: Eukaryota > Metazoa > Arthropoda > Malacostraca > Decapoda > Porcellanidae > Petrolisthes > Petrolisthes cinctipes. The sequence goes on from JAWQEG010002035.1 coordinate 28,475, forward strand.
TCCTGCTTGCTGTCTCACCTCTCTATCACCTTCTACTGGCGTGAATCATTAATTCACAACACGTGATAATGCAGTCGCATGCCTGACTCCAGAACTACCCTTCCTTTCTCACTGGGGAAGGAGAAAGGGGGACCCTCTCCTCCTCCCGGCTCTCTATCTCATTCTCTCTCCCGTTTCTGTCCCCCCTCTCCTACCTCCCTCCCCATCCCCCTTCCTTCTCTCACCTTTCTGTCCCCCCTCTCCCTCCCCTCTTCCCTCTATCCCGTTTCTGTCCCCCATTCTCCTCCCCCCCCCTCCCTCCCCCTTCCCTCCCTCTCTCTTCCACCCCCTGCACCGTCGCACTTCTTCACCCCTGAGGCTCTTCGAGCCCATGATTCGAAAAGTCAGGGATACAAACGTCAGACAACTGGAGTTTGTAGTGCTGACTGCAACAGCCAGAACTGTGGCCGACTGTACATGGACTTCATTTGCCCTGTATGGACTACGCTCTCATATTGGATGGCTCCATGGACAGGACACAAAAAACCTAAGCTCTGGTCAACTTTCTGCCTCTTACTGATTCACTACAGCATCCCTCTTCACCGAAAAATCACATCACTATCTCTTCTGTAATTATTGTAGTGGACATTTTCCCTTCTGAAATCTCTCAATGTATGCCTCCCCCCTCAGGGCTAAGGTTTGCATGCAACCCTCCTCAAGTTACTTAGTCTCACCTCTATTTTATCCAACTCTCTAATTTAAGATTTATCCATTATTATACTATTATCCTATCATATTCAAAATTTATCAGCTCTTGAACACTACTTTTATCTAACTTTGCTATGAATTGTGTGCTCCTTCAAATATATTGATTGAATCTATGCGTCTCGATACAAAATTGTCATGGTTTTGGGCCTCTCTCAGTGTAATATTTTCTCTGGTGAGGCCTGTAATCAGGTTTATTAGACCTACCTTTTGTTCTTAATTTCTCTTTATGGAAAAAATATAAAGGGGGCAGAATAAAGCCACGTAATTTATTGGTATCAGTATGAATATAAAATGCCTTGCAGTTTAAGATTACATATTTTTACTTGTTTTTATTTATTCTTAGACAGTAGATTGTTATTCCTGCCACTTGTAAAATTGCCTGGCATTGGTCTACGTGTATTATCTAAGATGCAAGTTGTTGCTTATTGATTAAATGATATAGTGGTAAAACTTTGTCTTAACAATTGTCTGACTAGAAAATGAACTGCAGTTAGTCAGAGTAAATGCCAAAATCCTCAACCATTGTCGATGAATGAAAAATACAAGACAGTGTCATATGGAAAGCTATTGGTAGCTCTGTATATACATGTATTATATAGTGAAGCATGGTAGTACAGCATACATTAAAGGAATAGGCTATAGTAGCATGGACATTACAAAATATTTAGATCACAAATTGTTATATGAATTATATTCCATGTGATGTTGATGTTCCTCTTACATTACCAGATATTATAAGTATACAGTAGCCTACATTAAACATTTATTTTGTCAGTTAGTTTATATGTAATGTGTAAATGACCTTTGTTTTATAGTTCAACACTATTGTTAATTTCAGTATTTAAGAGTATTTTGTAAATGGAAACTAGTCGTCAAGTTAGCAAAAACAAAATGCGCATAGAAAATTATTTTAGAGTACGCTGTATAGTACTAGAAGGGGCATTCGCTCGCTGAGAAATTTGACATCATAGCGCTTAGTAACACCTGGATGAATTACGATAAAAAACACTTCAAAACCGAGTTCTAAATTAGCGGATGTAATTATATGTGTTGATCGCAGGCAGATAAAGAGAAGGGATGTGGCAGTATACATTAGAGATAATATAATAATGGCTAGATATTAGGGACAGTAAGAGAGAAAAAGAAGATTTAAGGCTTTATGCCTATCGACTCATGGTGGTGGTCATTAAAGCAGTCAGTCTTGTTACATCAACACATCTTCCCCCAGCCTACAAGGTTTGCTATCCTTGCTCTTACAGCCGGGGAACTACTTACTGCTAGGTGAACAGGGACATAGGGGGCTGGGAAAATTGTCCAACAATTCCACTGACTAGGGAATTGAACCCGGAATCTTTCGCTTGTGAGGCAAGTGTGTTAACCATTACACCATCAGCACCCCCCGGTAAGAGAGAGTATGATTTTTGGAATTATCTGTATCTCTCTAAATTGGAGCAAGGACAACATTAGGCTGTTGTGGAAGGATATACTGTAAGTAAAGCGTCGAGATAAAATAAAGTTTGTTTCGTACGGGATTTCAACTTTAGATATATTAATTGGAAGGGTCATACTTGAAATAACTTATAGTCAGATGAGTTAGGATGATTTCCTCCATAATCCAATATGCAACAAGGGGAGATAACATACTAGATCTTATTTTGAGTAACCAAGAGTTTGGTATACAGTCTGAAGATAGGTGACACTTTAGCAAATAGTAACCATTAGGCAATAATAATTCAGGTTAATAGTAGAGAAAGAATTACACGAAACCCAGAAACTGTACTAAATTTTCGTCTCTCAAACTTCGAAACACTGAGGGAACATTTGAGGAGCAATGCGGACATGTAATGAGTGGATCATTGGAGTAATGCTCCCAGCGGAATAGGAGCTACTGGAGGACCAGTCAGGTAGGAGAAATCAAGTGCCGCCTCAAGGTGATGCCTCAGAAGTGGATCACAGTTACAATCGCATTCCCGAGATACTACAATGAGCACAACAGATGTACCAGTATATCCCAAACAGACAATTTAGGAAGAGTTATTATAGTCATCCCAGATGATTCAATAATCGAGTACGATACTCATTGGTCAATAAAAAGGGTTTTATAAACGGATAAAATTATTGGAAGCTCAATTAAGATAACGGTTTAAGGATTTCAAGAGACGGATTATTTTTTTTTTTTTTTGAAAGGTCAAGACAACTGTGAGATAAAGAGAGTCTAAGGTAAACCTGAAGAACAATTACTTGACATACCAGACTACGGCCAAGGAAATTATAGGACCAATAAAATCCATAGAGGGAATATATTCTACAGTATTCACCTCTGAAAATCTAGCAGAAATGTCTTCAACCCAAACTGTCTCCAGCGGTAATAATGACAAATGAACTATCAGCAGAAAGTATGTGTTGATAGAATATAAGCACATATATTTCCTGGCTCAGACGAAGTCTATGCTAACCAGCTGACATTTTTACACGATTCATAGAAACTGGGGAAGTTTCATTTGCGTAAAAACGTGTAAACATAATTCCCACATTTAAAAAGAAAGATAGATAATTGATGTCAAGTTACCTCCCATTAGCCTAACGTCAACGTTACCTTTGATGAATGGAGCCATTCCATGAATTTTGAAGCTAAATTTGGGTTGCCAGCCGTAACGTACGCTCGCCCTTATGAATCTCTTCCACTCATGCCATTCATGCTCCAGTTCTTTTGCTTTAGTCATATTTATTTCACTCACTATATCATGTTATATTCTTTTTGGTCTTCCCTTCTTCTCTGCCCCTCAAAATCACTCTACGTCATAATATACCGTACTTAGATTTTAGCAAGGCCTTTGACAGAGTTTCACGTGAAATACTAATTAGGACTGTAGAAGCTCATGGTATCGGAGGCAATGGATTAAGGCATGGCTTACTGGAACACGGCAAAGAGCGAGTAGGCTATAAACTGAGTAAAATTGGATTGGGCCTCAGTCTCCAATATGATTCCCAAGGGATCGGTCCTTGGCTTCTTATTATTCATTATATATATATTAATGACTTAGATATTGGCTTAACCGCATTGCCACATACTGCAACCAACCGACTACCGACCACAAGGAGTAACAGCTCGCCGGATCGCTCGCTGCTTGAGCTGCTCTGCTCCTTGACCTTAACGTCAATAGTACTTCAATCACCATAACCACAGTTGACCTGCCTGTCGACCACAAGGAGAAACAGCTCGCCGGTTCGCCCGCTGCTTGAGCTGCTCTGCTCCTTGACGCCAACATCAACAGTGCTCTCCTTAATTAGTAGTAAATTGCAGAGCACCTGCAGTTCACAATACACATTCCTTACACCCACTTACACTGTGCTCACCACTTTTCAGCCATAGAGCCCTACACCCGGTACAGTCCTCGCTATCTCTGTCCGTTGGGAGGCATATCCTCCCTCGAGCTGAGACGCCCTGTCTAAGGGTGACGTGAACTAGCGCCCTGGGTGGGAAGGTGGCAAAACACTTTTAGGTAGAAATAGGGATAGGTTCCCTCTCTGAGGGCAAATTCAGCTTTCCCGACGTCACCACCTACGACCCCAGTTTGGGGGGGTGGGCTAGACAAGGGCCAGGTGCTGAATATAGGCAGTTTGAGCACCAACATATATACATATATACACATGAAACACCAAAACATTCAAGATGAACCCAACAATTAGACTGAAACATACAAGCAAGGATCAGCAATGCAACAAACAAATCTTAGCAAGGCTGGCATATGGGAAACTAAATGTACCTTTCACCAGAATTTTTACCACCAATGAGGGCTACAAAGCAATATGTAGAAACGAAGAAGATGCAGACAAACTACTCAACAAAGAAGCAACAAAAGAACTAGAAAAAATTGGCCTACTGGTAATGGTACCATTTGAAATGGAAATAAAGAGGTCAATATTCATTAAAAGATTAGACCATAATATTGGGGAACACATACCAGAAGAAATTAAAGAAGAAATTGAGAAACAAAACAACTGGATAAAGATTACTGATGTCACAAAAATTAAAAACTATACAAATATAATGAAATTGAGATTAGAAGATATAAAAATGGTTGAAAAAGCAATACAACAAGGAATTCTAGCTTTCAACCTAGCAATATCACCAGACCAGATCGAACAAGAAGAATACATACAAATAACTACATGCTATAAATGCTACGAAATAGATGACCACCAAACCAATGATTGCCCTCATAACAATCTAATAATATGCTCAGAATGTGGCGAACAGGGACATACCTTCAGAAACTGTATAAACGAGGGAAAACACTGCATTAACTGTGAGAAACACAACCTTCCAGCAAATCACAGAACTCTAGCCATGGCCTGTCCAATTAGGAAGAGGAAAACGAAAGAAATATCTGAAGAAAATAAACAAAGAGCAGAAAACAACAAGCAAATGACATATGCAAAAATAGCAAAACGAGCAGCAGAACAAGTAAAAACACCCGGAACAACGACACGAATCAACCTAAGTGACCACAAACATACAAAAATTATAATTAGCATTATGCATGCTCACATCATGAACCTTGCTAGTCCTGGCTCATATGAAAAAGAACTGAACACCATGCTCCAAAAAAACGACCTACCAACAATGTGGTTCCCAGAGAACCCAGACTCAAGTAGTCTTTTAGGAGCAACTTTCATTGAGACAACAGATGAAATTACAGAAATACAAAGACAAAAAAATAAACAAGACTCTACTAGCATGGAAGAAACTACACATGTCACTCAAACAACACAACAGTACAACCGAGACCCAAGACTGGAAGGACGTAAACACAGAACAGACAAAGAAACAACAGTAGACCAGTTCAGCACACCTACAGTCGGAAGATACCCCGTAGAAGCAGAGGAAATAGGACTCAAAATACATCTAACTGGGAAAAACATCATGCCCACACAATGAATATATACTACAGCAAATACAATTGGGTAATTTCAAGTGGACATACACTGAACCAAGATACGATGAAGACGACATCAAGCAGCTAATATCAATGAACAAGATCAAGATAACAAAATATGATTTCAAGAGGGTAGACAAAAGGTCATACAGAAAGATAAGAAATGGACTAATGAACCGATCACCCCCAGAAGAATCAAGGAAAACAAAAAAATAAGTTAGTACCATGGATACAATGAAAACAATAACAATACTTCAACACAATGTTCGTCACTGGAACACAAAGAAATATGAACTAAGTAATCTATATAAAATTATCGACCATGACATTATATTACTAAACGAACATGGACAAAGAGAAAAAGAAAAAATGCAAATTTTTAATTATGATGTATATAAATCAAACAAGTCCGGTGCACTAAATGATGGTGTAGCAATTGCAATAAAGAAAAATATAACTTACAAACTAATAGATAATTTTACCGAAGAAACATTAGCTGTAAAAATACAAACATCCATTGGAGAAACAATAATAGGTACAACATATCTACCACCTAGACGACCATATTTACCAGCAAATGATTGCCTAAAATTAATAAATTATAACAGACCAACTTATATATTAGAAGATTTTAATGCAAGACACAGAAGTCTTGGACATAGTAATAATAACAATGTTGGCAACTCTCTGTATACAATAATGAATGCAGGAAAATTAATCCATCTAGGACCAAACTTTAAAACTTTTATTGGACACAGTAGCTTCACCACCCCAGACAGAGTTTTTTGTAATAACAAAGCATCACTAAACTACCATCTCCAACAAGGTCCTTTAACATCAAGTGATCACATTCCAATAGTAATGAAACTGTCTATCATCCCCATACAAATTCCAATAAAGGAAAGATATCTAATGAATAAAGCTAACTGGTTAGTGTACAAATCAGATTTAGAAAATATGAGACAAGCTAAATTAAATAACAAAAGTATAGAAGAAATAGACAAAGAACTAGAAAACTTTCATGAAGAAATAACAAAGGCTATGAAGAAGAACATACCGAGAACAAAATACAAAACTTTACCCCATCCACGAATAAATGCAGAAACTAGAATAATACAAACACAATTCACTGACACATACAATTACATCGACAAAAATGGACCAAATCTCTATACAATACACATGATAAAACAACTTCAACAACAATTACAATATATATATAGAAGGAACAAACAAGAGGAATGGAACAGATTAATAGAAAATATTAATGATACAAATGAATCAAAAGCATTTGGGAGGCAAATAAATCAACTAGATGAAAAGGAAAAAACTAAAACCCCGTATGTTAAGGATACAAAAGGAAACAAAATCTATGAAGATGATAAAAAGGAAAAAGCCTTCAGAAATATATGGAGTCAAGTTTTTAAAATCACTGAAGAAGAAAATGAGAATTTTGATGAGGAACATGAAAATACAATAAAGGAATGGATGCAAGATAAAATTAAAGACATAACACCAAATGAAAGAGTTGACCTAGAGAGAATACCAGATGCAGGAAAAATAACAGAATTAGAACTACTACATAATTTGAGAAAATTTAAAGAAAAAACACCAGGATTAACAGGCATTACTAAAAACATATTAATGAATCTACCAGAAAAAGGGATTGAGAAACTACTAAACATATATAATGCGTCATTATCAGCAGGATACTTTCCTGATGAACTAAAAAAGACAAAAATGATTTTCATCCCTAAGGAAGGAAAGGACAATAAAGAAATCATTAACTACAGACCCATATCTTTATTAGAAGTAACCGGAAAACTATTTGAAAAAATCATAAACAATAGACTACTTACATATTTAGAGAACAACAATTTACTAAACACAAGACAACACGGATTTAGGAAAAACAGAGGAACACAAACCGCATTAACAATCATCACTGATACTATAGCAAGGGCGAAAGCAAACAATGATCATGTTAACTTAATTTTAAGAGATATCAAAAAAGCATTTGACAAAGTTTGGCACGTAGGTTTAAAATATAAAATATTAAGAACAACACTACCATCATATATATAACAAATCCTCTGTGATTATTTAACGGATAGACAAGTATACATACAAATAGGACATTACCTGGGACCACCATTTGAATTAGATAGTGGAGTTCCTCAAGGAGGATGTCTTTCACCAACCCTTTTTATTTTTTATACTTCAGACATGCCACAACCTACACCATACAGCGAATATGTTGTATTTGCAGACGATATCACACAAATAGTAGCATATCCAGGGAAATCAAAAGAACTTTTATCAATGCACACAAAAAACGCTATTGAAAGCATAAATAACTACGAAAAGAAATGGAAAATCCAGACAAATGCAACTAAATTCAAAATAATACCTATAGGTAAAAGAACCTCAGCTCCAGTAGTGGCCGATGGTGAGATATATGAGTATGAAACCGAAGGTACTGTACTTGGACGGAACATAACCAGAACAGGTTATAAAACCTTTATATCAGATAAAATTAATAAATTAAACCACATACTTACTAGATTATACAAATTTAATGGACTTACTGCAAGAAATAAGAGAAAATTGTATTTAGCATTAATGAGATCAATAATAGAATACCCACCAATTCCACAAGTAGCCATGAAAAATTCTAACTTGTGTTCACTTCAAATAATCCAAAATAAGGCACTAAGATTCATTTATAACATAAAATACCCTGATATAGTAAGCAATGAAGAACTACACAACCGAGCTAATTTACCAAAAATAAAAGAACTATTTGTGAATAGAGCAATAGATATTTGGAGAAAAATAACAGCACTAGAACTTAATAATAACTTATATAGACTAATAACTAACTATGAGGGAACCAAACAGAATAACTGGTTCCCTAAAAGTTAATTTACATATAAATGACAATGAATAATATAACTTAGCTAAAAGATTTTATGTGGACAGAGACAAAACTGTGTACATACTATTATAAAAAAAAAAAAAAAAAAAAAAAAAAAAAAATGAGGTGTAACCGGGACACAAGAAAAGAAAAAAAACGAAAAAAAAAAATAATAATAAAATAAATACATAAAATAAAAAGATGAGGAGTAACTAGGGAACAAAAAAGTGAACTGGCCCTGCAAATAAAAGAAAATACAAATAATAATAAATAGATAAATAAATAAAATAAAAAGAAGAGGTGTAACCGGGACACAAAAAAAGTGAACTGGCCTACCAAGAATAAATAAATAAACGAATAGAAATAAAATATTTAAATATATATTTAAATAGATATAATAAAATGAAGAGATGTTCCCGAGACAAAAAAAAAAAAAAAAAAAAAAAAGTTAATAAAATAGATTAAATATTAAGTAAAAAACAAAAATAAAATAAATAGAAAAATAAAGTGGTAATGAAAAAAAAATAGGAGTAATGAATAATAAATAATATAGAGTGAGAGAGGGAAAATTGGAGAGTGAGAGAGAATAAAATAAAGAAATAGACGGTGACAAGAAAACAAATAAATAGATAGACGGTGGAAATTAAGCATATTGAATAGATAGGCAGTGAAAAAGAAATAGAATATTAAGCTTGAAACTTAAAATAAACATGGCAGCAACCTGGTTGAGCCCAGGAACTTGTACACTAATACTATGTTTCTATTTCCTTACTAACCTCTAGTGATATCTATCACACATTTTTTGTTTTTTCCTCTTTACTCCCACCACCATTGCCATTGGTAGGCAAAACATCTCCTGGAGCAGAATAGAGAGGACAACAGAAGACTAGCCAACTGGCTCACACTCACCAACACATACTCCTCCTCTACGAGTATTGCCTTATTCCAGTTACTGTGTACCTACTATACTGTACTTGTATGTGCTTCACCCATCACCAATAAACACATGTTGATTTTGTGGAGTTTGGTAAACCATGCTGCATACTGAGATAAAGAATACTACACCACTCCAAGCTTCTACCGGCGACAGTGCAACTCCACCTCTAGCCCACCTTGATCTGCCCATAAACCAATACATTAAGCATGCTGAAGCTATCATGAACGTGTACGCAGTGGCCGACCCACCACAACTACACCACCACGTCAACACAACCACCACTACGCCCCCACCTTCAACACCCTCTACACACCACGCTCCACCTACTTCCTCTCCTCATTTCTAACACCCCACATACCCTACCCATCCACCTCCACACACCCAACGACCATTCAACCTCATATACACAACACATCACCCCCCTCTCAACAACTTCATCCCATTTACAACCTCCCTCACCATCATATGCCTATTCCACACTCATACCCACATCATCAACTTCACACACTCGTCTCCACTCAGCCCCACCAATCAGCCACGCTACACCATTACCCAAATACGTGTGCACACCCCAGTACTCTCATCCATAACACTCACCCCCAGCACAACCACCCTTATTTTCACCAACATCTCACCCCAACCCCATGCATTCTCCCACCTTTACCTCAATACACTACCTCACACAGCACAACACAACCTCCACATTTCAATCATTCAACCCATCAACACAATAACAACACTCCACTCACGCAACTGTGTTTCTACCACCAACGCTTCGCACGTAATTACTGCCCACCTTGCCAGTGGGCGTCCCCTGACACTCGCCATTCGCCCAGAATGTCACCGCCACGCATCCTAGCCATCCACACCTTGGGCCTGCAACATGCGTACCCACGACGCAACGATACAAGAACGACGATTACCATACCCTCGAAGCAACGCACAAGCACACAAATCCTCAGGTCGCCTCTCTGCCCGCACCTCTACGTCACTCCTACGCCGCTGCCGTACTTTCCTCACACTCTACGCTACAACAGGTCGATCAACACGCCCAAGCCACCCACGCTACTACGCCACGCCCTCAACCACACACGGACCCAGCTCATCGTACATCTTCCCATGTCCACGGGCGTCTACCGCTTACGATCTCCTCGCTGCAAACCATTCTCCTATCGCCACCTACGGAACCAGAAGTAAGGGCGTCACACTATTGAAGGATGAGTACGTGGTCTGGTCTTGCGTTGTAGCGGACGTTCAAGCACCAATACTGGGCTTGGATTTCCTGACGGCTCACGACTTATTAATCAATGCTAAACATAACAGACTCATACACCAACCTATATATATAGATAGATAGATACAGATGATACAGATAGATAGATAGATATAGATAGATAGATATAGAGAGATAGATATAGATAGTTGCATAGATAGATAGATAGATAGAAAGAGATAGATAGGTGGATGGATGGATAGATATAGATATAGATAGAAAAAATAGATATAGATATACAGCTAACGCAGAAGAAATCGTCGCACACAACAAATCGCGACAGTCTCTAACGCCATGTCTTTATTCTGGATTATAAACCTTACAAGCTATTAATACAACAAAAAATACCTATTAGGCAACTCTTGGCTTCATTTTCTATGCTTGAGTTTTAATTTGTGTAATTACTAATTAGTAACGGTCAGCTAGGCCTACAGTGAGGGTGTGGGGTACGCTCTACTCCTCCCTCCCGCTCCCGATATCAGGGGCCATTTTTACTCTGCAGTTATTTTTTTATTACGCTGCAAAATGGGTCCTACTAAGCTGACCATGGAGGAAAAGAGTAAGGCGATGGCATTAGCTGGTGAAGGCCTGAGCAACCGAGAGATTGGAAGGCGGTTAAGAAGGTCAGAAACAGCCATTCGTCGGGTGAAACAGGCAGCGGCAACACTCGGGACAGGCGCCACACCACACCGCAAGAAAGGCACAGGGAGGAAGAGGAAGACAGACACAAGGACAGACATGATGCTGGAGCGACAAGTGAAGAAAGACCCGTTTGTGACTGCAAAGGAACTTAAGGAGATGTACCCTGATCTGTTGGGAGAGGTGTCTGTGCGCACAGTTCAAGTCCGCCAGCAGAAGGACCTCAAGTTGCCGTGTCGTCGCGCTGCACACAAACCTCTCCTCACCAAGAAAATGAAGAAACAACGGGTAGATTTTTGTAAAAGGCATGCAGACTGGACGCAAGAAGATTGGCGCAGAGTGATGTTCAGCGATGAAAGTGCCTTCAAAACCATCTCTAGGAGGCAGAAACTGGTGCGTCGTCCTTCAGGCAGCGATCGGTTCGACAGTCACTATACGGTGAAGACGGTGAAATTTCCAGCTGGTGTGATGGTGTGGGGCTGCTTTAGTGGTGAAAAGGGAACTGGTGGTCTGTACTTTTTAAATAAGAACGTGAATATGAATGCCAAATTGTACGTTAGTGTCTTGGAAAGTCATATGTTGCCATTTTACCAGACACACGAGAATGCCACTTTCCTCCAGGACGGTGCACCATGCCATAGGGCCAACATTGTCAGACATTGGCTCACAGAAAAACATGTTGACTTAATGGAGTGGCCAGGACATAGCCCAGATCTTAACCTAATAGAAAATCTGTGGAATGATATGAAAAGAAAGCTAGGCAAGCTCCCAATATCCAATGTTGACTGTTTGGTAGTGAAAATAAGGAAGCTGTGGGCGGAGGTTGATGATGATTATTGTAAAAAATTGGCTGACAGTATGCCAAAGCCTATCAAAGCTGTGTAAAAAGTTAATGGAGAAATGACTAAATACTAATAATTCTTCATGACATAAAAAATGTGTTTCATTCATCCTAAATAATATTATAAGGTTAGTAAATGATCCGTGGCTACATATAAATAGATATAGATAGAGATATAGATAGATATAGATATAGATAGATAGATATAGATAGATAGATAGATATAAATTGATAGAAAAAAATATATATAGATATAGATAGATACAGATAGATAGATATAGATAGATATAGCTATAGAGATAGATATAGATAGATAGATATATATATATATAGATAGATAGATATACATAGTTACATAAATATAGATAGATAGATATAGAAATGTTGACATGGTTCAATATATGAAATGTGATCCATACCATTTCTTCCAACTTCGTGCTTGTATAAAAAAATTTGAACGGAACAATATGACATAGATGGTTTATGTGTTAGAATAATTGATTAATGTAGAGTAATGTATACAAACCTGTGTTTATCAGCATACATCTATACACTTGAAATGTTGGTCAAATACAGTAACTTAAGTTACAGAATGACAAAAAAATCTGGGTTACGGTCTGCAGCACAACAGTCAAATTTAGGGTTATTATCAAGGTAATGATTATAATCTCTCCATTAATAGTTTTTGTTTTAATATTTGATTAGATATAAGTAATATAAGTGGTTATAGTGCCAAAATTTCATATTTTATGAGTATATATATATATATTTAAATTATTTATGAAGCTACCCTCAGATCAGTGATACTAAGTAAACATGTGTCTCATATAAATAAAGTACAGTATGTATCTTATTTTATCCATCAGACGATCCTGACCTGACTTAACCTAATATCAACTGTGAGGCTGTCTTCTGGAGGCCTGAACTTCGGCAGATTACTGACCTAACCGGTATGTAATTTAAAACATAATTTCCAAATGGTAATTAATATATCAAGCGACTCAAAACAACTCACAATACTGTATACCTACAGAGTACCGGGTACTGAGTGAAAATGGTTTCTTTTGGTACTACTTACGGTAACGAAAAGTATTTGTGTCCTATAATTGGTACTATAGAATTTTTGTGGCTTTTATGCATTTCCACATGAAATTTAAACAATTTAAATATATTGAGACAGAAGTGTCATCTCCATTACATTTTATAACCAGTGGAGGAGATTTTGATATTTTATATTTTATTTATTTATAATAAATTTTAAGAAACAATCTCTGATATCTTGATTAAGGAAAATATGGGAATCATGTCTCACACAATAGTCCCAAAATTTTGTTACATACCGGTATACCGGATGACCACCACCGGCAGGGCGGGGTCTTTGACACAGGGCCCTCCCGGTCGTCATCACGCGACTGTGTCAGCACTAGCCATGATGCATAAAACAACTGCTCGTCAGCACAATGAATTTATTATGTTTGCAAATATTCGGGGGCTTCACTCCAACATTAACTCGGTACACTTACTTCTTCAAATCGAAACCCCTAACATTCTTTTCCTTACTGAATGCCAGGTTATTCCCTCTTCTGACCTGACTAACTACAACTTTCCAGGCTATATTTTAATGTCAAATTTTAGATCAAAGGGAGACGTTTGCTGTTTTGCTAGATCAACAATATCCTTGGAGAACATTTTCAATCTCGCATCACCAGATTTTGATTACTCAATTTACAAGCTAAATTCTTTAGGCTCAGTTAAACATTATTGTTGCATTTACCGATCACCAAATGCCTCCCCAGATAATAGCCTCTTTGATTCCCTGACCTCCATTCTTTCTGATTTAAACATTAATGCTGCATCTGATATATCCTTACTGGGTGATTTTAATGTCCACAATGTTGAGTGGCTCACTCATTCGGCCAGAACTGCCGAACCCGGGCTTGAATGCGAGTTATTCGCAGACTCATTCAATCTCACCCAACTAATCAAGCACCCCACTCGCATACCTGATAATCCAGAACATAGACCGCACCTACTTGATTTGTTTCTTACTACCAATCCCGAAACATATAGTGTTGAAGTGAAGTCCCCTCTTGGATCCTCAGACCATTGCCTCATTGCAGTCTCCTGTTCCCACTCCTCCCTACCCATCCACTCTGAACCCATCCGAGTGACCAAATGGCACTATGATGCTGCAGATTGGGTGGGGTTCCGTGACTTTTTAATTAACATTCCTTGGTCATCATTTTACTCTACTGACTCAGATAGCTTCCTGAACCATATTACTGACCTTATAAAAATAGGAATGGAAACATATATCCCTCACCATCAATACTCAAAAAGATCTAACTCTCCAAAATGGTTTGATCACAGCTGTGCCAGAGCTACAGAACAAAAATCAATAGCCTATAATGCCTATACAAAGTCGAAAACTCTACAGTCATACAATTATTTCAAAATTGTCAGATGCCATGCTACAGCTGTAACTAATTTAGCCAAATCTAACTTCATACATAAACAAGTCAATAAATTACTGAATAATCCTAATGATAATAAGATCTTTTGGTCAACAGTAAACTCATTCAAATCTAACTTCAACCATGGTTCATCTATTCCCCCTTTAAAGAATAGCAATGGAAATCTCATATGTGATCCACGTGGTAAAGCAAATCTTTTGGCCAATGTCTTCGCCACAAATTCAAACCTCAATGACACTGCTCAAAACACTCCCATTTTGAATTTTAACTCCCCAGAAAGTCCACCCTTAATAATTCATACAAGACAGGTGCGGACCATTTTGGAGAATCTATCTATCGACAAAGCTCCAGGGCCAGATGAAATTCCTCCCACTGTATTAAAAAATTGCTCAAAAGAATTAGCTCCAATTCTCTCAAAATTATTTCGTGTATGTCTCCATACCTCGTCCTTCCCAGCCGCCTGGAAAGAAGCCAATGTACAACCAATTCCCAAAAAAGGAGCTACCGCAAATCCATCAAATTACAGACCAATTGCCATCACGTCTACTCTCGGTAAAATATTTGAAATAGTTCTTAACAATCACTTTGTAAAGCACCTTGAGAAAAATCATCTGCTAAATGATAAGCAATATGGCTTTAGACAGAGACGATCTACTGTGGACCTGCTCTGTTATTTCACAGATAACATATTCCAATCAACTGATAAACATATATCTCTAAAGCCTTTGACAGAGTATGGCACAGATCATTACTGTCTAAGCTTCCACATTATGGCCTTCAATCTTTTGTTCCCCTAATTAATTCATATCTTAGCAACAGAAAATTACGTGTGATGGTAGATGGTCTGTATTCCGACTTTCATCCCATTAATGCTGGTGTTCCTTAACCCCCAGAGTCCGGGCAGCGGGATTTCCCGCTCGGTCGACAGAGGCCGGGCAGCGGGAAATCCCGCTCTGTCGACAGAGTCCGGGCAGCGGGAAATCCCGCTTTTGGTAATTTGTGGGGAAAAACGCCAAATTTGTCGGGATTTTTTTTGATCTGGCTATACTTCACCACCAGACCTTTTCATCCCCACATTCAATCAGTGTGTGCTTGACCGTGACAATGGCTGGGCGTAGTGAAGAAAATACGGGCTCGTTCGATTCGGTGCATCCTACCGCGCTGCCGGGCGCACCCGCTCCTGTAACCTCCACTCCGCGGGTGCAACCAGCTAGATTGAGTCACAGCCACGCTCACAAAGCGAACGCAGCCTCGCTCTCACGGGAAAAGTGACCTCCATTCCTCACTTGATTTCTCGGCAATGGAGTGTCCTAGAGAGCTGGGGTTGGTTTTAATGGAAAGAGGAGGAGTTGATGGTGAGTACACAATCAAATTTAAGTTGTTCAGTATTGTAGTTTAGACGTAGGGAGTAAGAGAAGTAGAGTGATTTTCCGGGAAATACCCGGACAGGCAGGGTAAAAAGTTAGTATTGCGCCCAGAACCACAGTACGTATTTCCATTCTTGGCCCGTCCCGGAGGGGTTAAGGAGCGGTCTTGGCTCCAACTTTGTTCCTCATTCATATTAATGATCTTTTGCCAGTTACTTAGAATTCAATTCACTCCTATGCTGATGATTCAACTATTCATAATTCCTTCTCATTTAATGATAGTTTTACTCAACACAATATTTTAGAATACAAACTTGCCACTTCAATTTCATTAAATGAAGAATTAACGAAGATCTTTGAATGGGGACAAAACAACCTAGTTTCTTTCAATGCAAATAAAACTAAATACATCCCGTTCTCAAATAGATCAGATAATCAAGATTCTCACATTATTTTCAATAATACAAATATCCCCAAGTCCCACAGCATTGATCTCCTTGGTGTAACTTTAAATGAAAACCTCAGTTGGACTCCCTATGTAAAGTCCATTGCCAAAACTGCATCTAGGAAGATGGGACTTTTATACAGAGCTTGTAATTATTTGACTGACGAGCAGTTAGCAGTAATATATGAGTCATGTGCGTTCCCAGATGGAATATTGTTCACCTCTGTGGGCTGGTTGTGGATCGGTGGTGTTAAGACAATTAGATAAAATTCAAAATAGAGCTATCAGACTGATCAATAATCCTATGATTACTAATGAATTCCCTCCCTTATCAGTACATAGAAATGTTGCTTCCCTTGCACTATTTTATAGATACTTTTATAAGAAATGTTCGGATGAACTTGCCCTGATTATACCACCCCTTCGCGTCTTCCCATGGAGGACTAGTGCAGCTGAGAATGCGCATGAGTTCACACTGACTCCTCCACGTTGCAGGACAACTGCTTACAAAAATTCATTTACTCCCCGTACTACTTCCCTGTGGAATTCTCTACCAAGGGAATGTTTTCCAGCAAGTTATAACCCCCAGCAATTTAAATCCAGTTGTTTTAAATATTTTATGAGTGGAGGATGCCAATAGGCAAATGGAACCATTTATTTATTTGTTTTTTCCTTTCCTCCACTCACTATATGTAAAAAAAAAAAAAAAAAAAAAAAATCTCAAACTTAACAAAAATGGGGAAACAATACCATACGTGTTTGTATGTGTGTCTTTTTTGTATATACTGTACATATATGGTACATTTTTACATATTCTCCAAAAAATCTATATTCAGCTTTATGTTATGTTGTTCTGGGGGCATAAACATTTTTGACATCTGTGTTTTCTATTTATTGATCCAACCCTCATTTTCTTTTCTGGTTTCTTAATGTCTGTCTTTATTTCTCACATGTAACATCAGGCAAGATGCAGAATGATCATCACTGGCTTCAGATGCGAAACATTAGGAGGATGGAGGAAAGGGTTAGAGTGAAGCTGCGAAGAAGAATTGTTCGGAATCGCACCAATCCATTTGAAGACCTGGCTGAGGAAGAGTTCCTCCTAGGCTTCAGGCTCAGCAAGGAGTGAGTGCTGAACCTGTTACAAAATATCAGAGCACAACTTCCCATTGCTGCAGATACAAGAGGTACAGTACCAGTTATGGAGTCTGTATAATTTTGGTTTCCATGTGGGTGGGGTCACTCTTCAACCAAGCTTCATATTTATGCTGTTGTTGGTACTGTATAAAGAGAATCCATTATGACTGACAGAAGATGTCATCAGATCATATTTTTATATTTTTACAGTATTATTTAAATATATATGTATATATTATATATCTATGTTACTATTGCATGCAGAGAGAGTAGAGAGAGAACACGAGTGGTTGTGATTAACATGAAATGTTTAAGGGCAATCAGTGGAGTGAGATGGTTTGACAGAGTCAGAAATGAAACAGTGTGTGGGTCACGGCATTTGTATAAAAAAAAAAGCATGCAGTTTAAAATATGCAAATTCCAGGTTTCTTTATTCATATAAGAAGATGAAGGGTCCAAGATGTTTTTTAGAGGAATAACATATATCCATAGAATGTAATATATAGTAAATTACAGTGGTGTGTAGTACAGTATTTTTGTAACCACAGCGAATGTAGAGGGACAGTTGTGTTAACTAATTATACTTTAATTTCCCCATAGGTTGCCCGATACCACAAAAACTGCAGGTCCTCATAACTTTGAGATGTATAGCTACTGGTGGACATCAACTGACAATTAGTGACTGTTATGGAGTCTCAGACTAGTGTCAGCAAATGTCTGAGGACAGTGACACCCACTATTGCGGAGATGGCAAGGGATTACGTGAAGATGCCAACAGGTATGGATGTAATTCGGGTGATGGAGGGATTCAGGGACATTGCCGGTATGCCAGGAATTGTTGGTGCTATCGACTGCACCCACATTCACATTCTGCGGCCAACCTGTGATAATCCTGAATTGTACCGCAATAGAAAAGGCATTTTTTCCCTTAACTGTCAAGCTGTATGTGGGGCAGATTTAACTTTTTTTAATATAGTGGCCAGATGGTGGGGTAGTGCCCATGGCAGCAATAATTTTAATAACAGCAGGTTACATCACGAATTTGAGCAAGGCATGCACAGGGGTAAGGTGTTGGGTGACATGGGCTATCCTTGCAGGAGTTATCTGTTCACTCCACTAAAGAATCCCAACAACAACAGTGAAAGATCGTATAATGAGGCACACATCAAAACAAGGAATAAAATAGAATGTGCATTTGGTATGCTTAAAAGACGCTTTAGTTGCTTGGGAAAGCGTATGTACACAGCATTAGACACCTCAAAAAGCATTATTGAAGTAGTTGTTCTACTACATAATTTTGCTATCCTGAGAAGAGTCCCTCTCCCAAATGATCCTGTTGATTCAGATGCAGACTCTGACGATTCAAATGCACATGATCATGGTGCTGACCCAGAAGCAGAAATTGCCAACAACTTGGTGCACAACAAGCTGAATGGGGTAGATTTATTAGAACATACTTGTGATAACAAAAAAAAGCACGAATTTACCGTGCTTAATTTTTTTTATGTTATATAGGATTCAGTAGGTACTCTCCCTGGCTACCACATGACACCAACAGGAATAAAATTGCACCATTATTAACAGAGTTATTTACTAAAACATGTAAAAAATGTCCGAAGTTAGGGAGTTTTATCCAGATTCTCTCACATACCACACTATCATTACAACAGATGTTTATTGCCTTCAAAAGCCTTCCCTCTTAACTTTACTTGTATCACTGTGATCATAAGTGATTTCCAATCAGACAATTTTGTATTTTTCCAAAATGTTTTCATCAGTTTCTTACATGACTGACTATAATCCATATGTACCCATTTACAGTACTATGTAAATATGAATATTAATATGCTTTTGTCTCATAATGTAGGAGTTATTTTTTAGGGGAGGTGGCCGAGTGGTTAGTGTTCTGGACTCGTAACCTAGAGGTCGGGAGATCGATCCTCTCAGGTGAGGGCCTGAGAATATTTACTCTTCCGATTTGAGTTTCAGGCACTAACAATAAGACCACCGAACGTCGGAAAACACCCTCGCTGGTACCATAACAGCTGCAGTATTTGGGAATAACCCTCAATTCCATCCCTCTGTGGCTGGGTACCAGTTCGGAAGTCGTGACGTGTGTGTGTGAGAGTAACAGTTGACCTGGGCCACGGTAACGGGCTTGATTAAGCCTATGTCCAGTGTCGAAACATATATAAAAAACAAAACAAAACAAAAAAGTATAAAAAAAGGATAGGGGCTTGGTTGTAAATTACATTAGTTACTTTGACCAGTTTAATTATTACTTGTATATAGAAAAAGTACAAACACTGCATGATATGTTTACTATTATCAAACAGGAATACATACATTTTATAATGTACTGTGTGTGTGTGTATGTTGTGTTGTATGTGTGTGTTGTGTTGTGTGTGTGTTGTGTTGTGTATGTGTGTGTGTGTGTGTGTGTGTTGTGTTGTATGTGTGTGTTGTGTGTGCAGTAAGAAAACCTGTGGGTAAATTAACAGTACTGTATTACCTAATGAAAATAAATATTTATTCTGGAAAAAGGAGACTATTTATTAACAGCCTTTGTCAGTAATTCTAATATATCAAATGAATACACTTCATGATATGAAAATATATGTATGACAAGAAAAAATGTAATTATACTGTAATGTGTGTGTGTACCGTATTAAGAATACCTCTGTGTAACTGCACAACATTGTATTAAATAATTAAAATATATATTTACCATGGAAAAATTAGACTAGTTAATAACAGGTTTTGTATCAGTAATTCTATACATCACAGTCATTTATCACATGAATACGCTTAATTATATGAAAATATATGTATGACAAGAAAAAATATAATCTATACTGTACTATGTGTGTATTAATAACACCTGTGTGGAACTGCACAGCATTGCATTACATACCGTATGAAAAAAAAAATATTTATCCTAGGAAAACGAGACTAGTTAATAACAGCATTTGTATCAATAATTCTATACATCACAGTCATATATCACATGAATACGCTTAATTATATGAAAATATATGTATGACAATATTTTTACTATTATCAGAAAAGAGAAAATATAATCTGTATTACCTAATGTATAATTATTGTATTATCTAATGAAAATATATATAAAAGGAGACTAGTTATTAAGAGCCTGTGTATCAGTACAAAAATTCTATACATCACAGTCATATATCACATGAATACATGTCTTATTGCAAAAAAAAAAAAACTTTGTCATGATTTTAAGATGAAGTATTAGGTATACAGCATGTTCGTGGATGGCACCGATAAACTTTAAAAATATTTCCTCCACCGAAAAATAAACCCACATTATTCTATAGTGAAATGCTAAATTAATATTTTCGTGTTAATGTTTGGAATCTCAAGTCATTACACATTGCCAAATGAACACCGGGACCCCGTCCTGTACCCCAACACCAGTGTTCAGTTGGCAGCAAAGTGTACTGACTTGAGCTACCACGCATGTACAGGAAAATAATAGTTTCGCATTTCACTTTGGAATAATGTGGGTTTGTTTTTCGGTGAAGAATATCATTTCTAAAGTTCGTCGGTGAGGTTTACATACATGCTGTATATTGACATACCGGTAACTGCACGCACATCTTCCAATGTATTACTTGCTCTGAATACAAAGATGACATCATTTGCCTTTTGTCATCCATCATTTGCTTTTTGTCATCTAGCATTTCCCTTTCCTTCCTTTTATTTTCTAAGGTTTGTTCATGAATTTTCATAATTATATCATGTTCTTCCTTTTGAAACTTAGAAAGCCTTTCGTAGGAATCCTAGGTAGCACTGTCTTCCACTTTTCTTTTCTTGCCTTTAAACTTTTTTCCAATCACTGCTGATCTTGTAATGGAAGGCTGTATTGGTGGCATTTCACTTGGGGATGTACTGGTACTGATGCCTGCACTGAGGTGGGAGGAAGAGGCTTACGGTGGTTGGAGGAGCTGCGATGTAAGACTACCGTCCTAGGTGCCTCCCTAGAGGTTGGAGGAAGAGGTGTACTGTAGACGGAATATCCGAATACAGTTGCAGATGCCTCTACAGATGAGGTGGAAGGAAGTGCTGCATGGTAATTTCCCTCCACAGGGATGAGCGATGCAGGTGCCATGTGTGCTGTGGATGGTTTTTCAGTCATGGGCATTGGCTCACTTATCTGCTCTCCCACCTCATCAATATAGATGTCCGAAACATCTGCATCTCTGAACAAACAAATTACCTTAAGGAAAGTAGCAGTATGGTTGTTTACAGTATAGTATAGTATACAAAAGAGTAGCCTCTTCCGGTAGCCTATGATACAGTTACAGGATACAGTATGTATACAATAGAATATATCTTCTATATCTGGGTTAATCCATGTTTAGGTGAAACCGTCTATGTTGCGAGTTGCTATATAGTGATGACTGGTTGGCAAAAAATAGGACAGCATCTGAAATACTTGCAAGTAGGAATACAGAAGATTTGAATAGCAGAGTGAATACAGAACTGTGATATGTAAACCAGAAGAATTTTGTACTTAATAGAAAATTACCAACCTCTTGGCCATCTGTCATTGTAGTTTGGGGCAGGTTCTAGCTCATCTGCAATGAGAGCTAGGATTTTCTCCAACACAGCATCTGGCTTGATATCTGGATTTGGAGGACCACCACCCGTACGACACAATTTTTTCTTTTTGTCGCTGACAAACTTCTTGGTCCTGAAATTATTTCATATCATTAACGCATGAAAACATTAAAATAAGTTACATACACGATTAGTATATATGCTACATGTGTACACCATACCTACTCGCCAGCACTGGGGATGGCCTGGCAGTAGAAAGTAAAAAATAAAGGAAAAAAAACAGGTTGAACTCTTTTGCAGAATTAACAGGTATTATTTATGTGCAAATACATGGTGCATTTGACCTATCTACAGTACAGAACAAATTTTTACCCCACAATTTCCCTTCACTTCCAAGGCCTGCCTTCATTATGTGGGACAATTTTAGATCCTTGGATATGGAGTTATTATTTATTTCCAAAGGTAATCACTAATCATCAAAGACAAGTACCACTATTCATTACCAAATACCTCCTGGCCGAAATGCCCAAACAGAAATATTATGGGAGCTGTGGTCACCTAAATCAACACTGACCAAACCAATGACACTGACATTTCATCAAATTCTGTTCCATCCCAACTCACTTCTTGCAAATGTGCAAAAGGAAATTTGCTAATTTCTATACAACGTTTTAAAACCAATATACTAACCTTGATCTCATATTTTCTCATATCTTTTTTTACTTGCTTCACTGTTCTTCTGGGACCCTTACCGCTAGCGGTAAGAGAGTTGGTGACCTCTTCCCATGCTTGAGCCTTAACCGGTATTATACGGGTGTCCGTAGCTCTGCTGAGGATGACATCTCTTCGTTCGTTGATGAGATCAAGTAGAAGTAGCCTCTCCTTTTCTCCCATGTGCTGCATTCGCTGCATGTCTCCAATTCCTGTGTCCACAGGCCTTTCAATTCCAAGCGGGTCGGCAGTTGACATGTGTGTGTAGTGTTCAATTTGTTTGTGCGGCTTCGGCGTGTATCATGTGCGTAAAATACCCCAACTTTTTATTACTTTATGTGGACATTTTGTTATATCATATATTATTTTCGAATGTATTTGCTTTCATATAATTTGTGCTGGTAAACCTCCTCAATAAACAGTAAATAAGGGTTACCTCGACTCATCCAAACACTACCAACATTTCAGGATTGCCACTCCATGCACAAATATACACAGAGCGACCACATCACCTTACAAGGGCTGCCAACTGCGAATGTAATGGAGCTAGGGAGAGAGGGAGTGTTTAATGCTAAGGCAAAAGTAGCCTCACTCACACTCGTGTTAGTGAGAGTGTCGAGGGTAAGGGAACCTGACAGTGTAGTTTAAAACTACGGGCATAAGCGCTCAGGCCGACCCCATAACTCTTAAATCGCCATGTTCACTGTACTACAGTGGAATTGTAGAAGTCTTGGGAATAAATTGCACAACATATCAATATTATTACACACACACAGGTTGGAGAATCACTCTGACCCACCACAATTTAAATACTACAACACGTACACGAGAAACGATGGACACTGAGTAGCAATATACACACACAAATCACATCCACAGACACAATTAACATTAAACACTACTCTGGAAGCCGTTGCTTGCAGAGTGAAATTTCACAACACCTACATATCCATCTGCTCTCTTTACTGTCCGCCACGCGAACCCATTGACAGTGATTTATTAATCAATCTATTTGTTCAACTTCCTGGTAAAAAATTGTCACTGGGCGATTTTAATGGCCATCACTGTCAGTGGGGAAGCTTAAAGACTGATGCTCACGGAGGGCAGATGGCAGACATTATTACTACAATCTGTCATAGGATGGCTGAGGCTTCACGAGTTTATATGCAGGACATGTATTACTACGGAGATTCAGGCATTGCGCATCTCCTATGTCATTTGGTTATTATACATGTTATGTTATAATTTAATATTAAGTTTCTATGTAATAACTTTACATGTTGATTGTTAAAAATTATAAAAGGTTAATGTAAATAGGGTTTTTGAGATAATTGTTAAATTTATTACATGTGTAATGCACAGTTAAAATGTAAAGCAGTAGCACTCATACTTGAGATACCAATTCTGTACATTCTGGTTAAGATATAAATTACGAGATTTGAGGGCGAGCGAGGATTTCTCACTTAGATCTCGCACGAGCAACTTCTCTTCTTGAACGAGTTACGGCCCAGTCTGTTGTACTGTACACAAGGATAAGTAACTGTTATTAAAGAAGAAAAAGTGACTTCGGCTCTACCTTTATTATACCCTCGCCCCACCACTATACCATCCCGTGACACAATCCAACCTCTGCCTATTGAACGATGTTCAAGCCACCAGAGTTGATGATCGTTCTGGTAACTTTTCGGCCATTGATTTGTCTGTGGCCTCCCCGGATATACATCAGGATTTTTCTTGGCATCCTGATTCCGACTCCCTTGGTAGTGACCACTTTCCCATCTGTCCCTCTTATACACATCATACTATTTCGGCCCCTTTGGTACCAAAGTTCAATTTTAAGAGAGCAGATTCGGGGACTTTCGGGAGTATTGTCGACCTAGATATATCCGGGGAGACCATAGATGAAAAGATGCGAAATTTAACACAAAACATTATCCATGCAGCCGAGGTTGCTATTCCCAAAACCTCTATAATTCGAAATTAGCGTGAAGCACATTGGTGGTCAACGGATTGCCGAGAGGCATTAAGGAAACGCAATAGGAGATACAGGATTTTTGACAAACAGCCCACTCAGAACAACTTTATAGCTTACAAACGGGCGAGGGCTGAGGCAGGGAGAGTAATTAATAGAGCTAAAAGGGACTCTTGGCGGTCGTTTGTGTCCACGGTGAATCGTTTTACACCACTCACAAAAGTCTGGTCTACTATAAAGATATTAAATAACAAATGCCCGTATACGCCCATCATCACTCAGTACCAGTCCTCTAAGGCTTTAACTCGTTCAGGATCTGATACAGTACCTTATTCTGGAGTTGTAGTCGTAGTAGTTGTTGTTGTTGTTGTTGTTGTTGTGGTATTAGGTAGCGAGCTCGGCGTCGTGGTGTTCTTAGGTAAGTGACTTCACAAGTTTCTTTAGGCTTAATTTATTTATACATACTTATCTCTATACAGGGAATTATATTGATGCCTTGTCTTATATGATTGTGTCTCTCTCTTATGGAAACAGTTTATAGCCCTGGGAGTCAGTGTAGAAATCCTACCTAGTAGTTAAACTTCACTGCATATATACATTCTCTATTGGGAGATGCCAGGTACTTTTGAAAAAGGGGTGGAGTTCTATTTAAGCTCCACCCAATTCTCCTCGCTCTCTCTCTCTCTTGCTTTCTCTCCCTCTCTCTCTTGAGTTTAGAGATGACGGTGAGAAATGAAGGGTAAGGAGGCAGGACCCTTGTGTATGTTATTGTAAGGAGGCCGTCTATTGTACGTTGTTTCCTGAGGGGAAAGTTGTTTATGTTACATGTTGTTTTAAGAAGGCGTCTTGTACAACTCTTCAAGTGGACAACAACATCTACGACGATCCCGTGGACGTAGCAAACGTACTTGCCAGGAGTTTCTCAAAAGTAAGTAGTTCAGCCAATTACGACCATCGTTTTCTCCATCACAAACGTATGGCTGAACTACAAGAGATAGACTTTGCCACAGAAGACGTAGACTACTCATACAACCGGGAGTTTATGATAGACGAACTTCTCCTTGCCCTAAGATCATGTAAAGACATCAGTCCTGGACCTGACACCATTACGTACGGTATGATCCGGCATCTTGGCTAGCAGTGTATACTGAAATTTGGTTATCTAACACCTTCCCAAACTCATGGCACTTTGCGTGGGTCACACCGATACCTAAACAGTCTGGTCGTCTTGTGAATCCCAGTTCATTTCGACCTATTGCGTTGACTTTTGGCCTCTGTAAAGTCATGGAAAGAATGAAAAATTATAGGCTACATTTTGTTTTAGAAGCAAAGAGTTTATTGAGTGATCGACAATGTGGCTTCCGGAAACACCGGAGTACAGTTGATCACTTGAGGAATCTTAAATACTCGTTGTATGCTGACTATTGTGCAATGTGGCATTCGTCACATAATGCACAGTTTTCAGCAAGTCGGATTCAAGCAGCGTTTGATTCTATCTACCAATGGGCCTTACAGTGAGGCTTTAAGTTTTCTGTTCCTAAGCGTACCGGAGTAATTTTTAGTAAATGTAGAATACCTCAGATTAACGTAACGTTAGATGGCCAACCGGTAACATTTCATAATTCTCTAAAATTTTTAGGAATCCATTTTGACCAAAGATTAAATTTTACACATCATGTTAATAATTTGCTTGTTCGTTGTAAAAATCCTTAAAATATCCTTAAGTACCTATCAGGTATCGCATGGGGAGCCGACAGAAAATCTTTATTAATGGTGTATAAGACCCTTATTCGTACAAAGCTTGACTATGGCTCACAGGTGTATGGGTCGGCTTCAGTTATAACACTAGGGAGATTGGAGGTGTACCAGAATAAATGTTTACGTGTGTGTTTGGGAGCTCTTAAGTGTACACGGGTAGCTAGGATGGAGGTGGAGGCTAACATACCTCCTCTCCGACTTCGACGAGATCAACTCGCCCTCAACATCGCCATGACCACCATCGAGAAGTCTCCACCACGGAAGAAGGAGGCCACTGGCTGTAGGCCTCCACTAGCTGGAAGAACAACTACATATAGATCTCGGGGACTGCGACAAGTTTATAACCAACAGGATATCACCGTGGGAGACACCTAACTTCGGCGTCAACACATCGTGGTTACCATCATCGAAGGAAAAGGCGCCGGAGTTGGAGATACACCACTTATTTGGAAGGATCATCCGCAGTCACCTGGGGTCTCACCACGTGTACACTGACGGCTCCAAGTCAGATGAATGTGTGGGTGCGAGTGTATGGCCAAATGAATGTGAACTTAGGTATAGATTGCCGATACATACATCTGTGTTTACAGCTAAACTTTTTGCAATTGACAAAGACATAAACTATGCACTAAATTCTCGTCATAATTCAATAGTGATTTTCTCAGACTCAAAGTCAGCCCTTCAGGCAATTAACTCATGTCAAACTATTTCTAATGAAATCCAGGGTCGCATCATTAATAAGTTACACTTATGCAACGAGTCCATCACTCTGATCTGGGTGCCCGGGCATTGTCGTATTTATGGCAATGAACGGTCAGACTTACTTGCGAAATCGGCTGTAGAGCTGGAGAGGACTTGCGACGTCCCTCGTGATCTACAGTCGTGTCTATCCCTCGGAAAGAAATCAATTAATCTTCTGTGGCAAGGTCAGTGGGCCAGACTTAATATCAACACCATCAAACCTTAACTGGGTGATTGGGCCACTGCCAACCGGCCCATTAGACTGGAAGAAAGAATTCTGGCAAGATTACGAACAAACTGCACAAGGATAACACACGTAGATCCTTATATAGACAAATGTTTTCCACCGCATTGTAAGACCTGCAATGCGGTGTTATCTATCAGTCATATCATCCTGCATTGTCGGCGATTTGTGGGGGAAATCGCTGCCCTCATAAGTTACTGTGATGCAGTAAAAGTCCCCTTTACACTCTCAGCTCTCTTAGGTGATGGGGATGGTGGTGTGACTGATAAATTGATGACTTTCTTGAAGGAGACTGAACTGATCAAAGTGATGTGACATTTTATTACTATTGTTGTTACCATTTTGTATGTCTTTTTTTTGCATTGATGAATATTATATGTACTGTATTGTATATATTGTATAATTATGATGCATTAGCTAGGTTTAGCGATTGTCTAAGGTTGGTTTAGCGATTTGTCTATCTAGGTTTAGCTATTGGCTGGAATAGGTATTACGGTAGTCTAGTTAGCTATTGGTTGAGTAGGTACAGTCGTCAAAAAAAGTTTCGTTACCACCCCTACGTTAATTTTAACATGGGTAGCCGGTGTTGGGTTGGTACTCTGCCTACTTGGCTGCTAAGCCTTATCATCCGAGACTGATATCGTCTTTGCCCGGGCTGGACAGTACGGGCGGCGGAGGCATTGGCGGTCTGCCTTCGGATGTCGTCACTCATCAGTAGCCTAGTAGCTTTCAACGAGATAGGACGGGTGCTCGTTGCTCTTATGCACTGCTATGCCAGCTTAATAAACTTACCTGTGAAATTCTTACTCTGATGTAATGTTTTGACCATAAAATAAAACCGCCATTTAGTTCCATCCATGGAAGTGGCAAGTGCTTGGCTGAGTGTGTGTAGACGGCGAGTGACGGCCATACACAGCCTATACCCTACACAGGCCCCAATGGCAATAATATGTGGGCCGCGGCCCGTGGCAGTCACAAACATTGCACTCTGTTTCTTTATACCAAAAGTTTAACTAATTTTAAATTAAATTTTGAATGTTCAAGAACTCTTACTATTTAACTATTCATTATTAAACATAAGGAAATGAGTCTGAGTATTTTAGAACAAGAATAACCGTGAAATACCCAGAAAAAGTAGGACGTCATTCCTACTCCCCTGCCCCATAGACACTGAAGAGCACATGGGTTGACGGAGGTATATGTAAAACACTCGCGTCACACCAGGCCTACCACCATTACATCACAGTGTTAGAAGGATGGTAACGAAACTTTTTTTGCCGACTGTACATAGATTAGTTTATTAGGTAGGATGTAAAATTAAGAAATATTATATTTGTATTAAGTTACAAAACAATTAGTATATAAGTTTAGTTTTAAGTTTAAATGTAATAGTAATAATAATAAAAATAATAAAATAAATGCATAAAATAATATGCAAAAAGTTAAAATTAGAATAATATTAAATAAATAAAAGTAACATAAAAAAAAAGATAAAATAAATAAACGGCCTTAATGGCCAACACCAAGGTCGATAGGCCAGGAAAAAAAAAAAAAAAAAAGGATGAAGGGGATGGCAGACGGCGGGGAAGAGAAAGATGAGAAGGACAGACAGTCCACCAACACCAACACCACCTACTGTCAGCAAAGAGTGGTGGATGTCTGCCTCTCCACGTTTTGACCTCTCCTCCTAGTACACCTTACGCTACCGGGAACCCGACGTCTTCCAGGTTCAGGAGGTGTGGACATTCAAACACCGTCTGCTTGTCCACTCTCCAAATCAACAATACAACAAGTTCCTTCCTGCCGACTGTCAACTCGCAGAGGAGGACAAAACATAATAAATAGTCTCTCCACACGTACACCCTGACACACACTCACCTTTGACACACACGCACACTTCTCCACATACACACCGGTGGCCCGGTAGTGTAGTGGCTAGCACGCTCGGCTAGCAACCGAGAGAGCCCAGGTACGAAACACTAGTTGGGTGGAGACAATTTGGGATTGTTTCCTTAAACGTTGTAACCCCTGTTCACCTATCAGAGAATAAGTACTAGACGTAAATCGAGGAGTTGTGACCTCGTCATCCTGGTGTTTGAAAACTTTCCAGCCTTACCCAAAGATCGGTCACTAAGAGCTCTGAGCTCATTCTGGGAGGGTAACTTTTGGTGAGCAAGTGCCCAGCACGTGATCAAGACCGTAGGTGAAAGACCGTAGGTGAATAACACACATATACCCACTTTATCATTATATAAATATATCGCCTTAATGACCATTGCTTAGTCGATGGGCGTTAAGCCAAATAACACACACAGTTACATAGTCTTACATTACAAAAAAACAAACCTAATAACAATAATGTATTACAGTTACACAGTCTTACATTACCAACGCAATACACCTAATAATAATGATAATGTTGTATTACAGTTACATAGTCTTACATAATCTGTAGGTTGTAAACCCTTGAAAACAATAGCATGTGTGTGTGTGTGTGTGTACCAATTCATATGGCCAATTGTACTTCGAATTTTTTAGCCTAATTGTGTGTGAACAGATTTATTCTCGTTGTTGTTGTTGTAGTTGTTGTTATTGTCTGTACTGGACCTTATTATCCGAGTGTATCAGTTACTACAGAATTGATTAATAATTGATTGATATTAGGCGCTGCAACAGCGAGGTCATATAACGCCAAAAAAAAGTGACAACGAGCTAAGACAGCAAGCAGGAAGGTTATAGACAGAAATGATAAATGGACAGTTGACAGTGACTACAAGACTTGATATACAAACAAAACACCTTCTGTACCAACAAAGTAGTCCTTGATGGGCGTTGAGAATTCCTGAAAAAAAAAAAATAAAAGGACCGTGAAAATATCATATTATTGTGTTGTTATTTTCATAACGTAAGTGACCCTGGCTGTCTGTCCGTGTGTGTGTGTGTGAGTGTGATGTAGTCAGAAAAATGGAGGTAAACAAGTCCTTCAAATATTGCCATATAACACACACACACACACAAACACACATATTAGTGCATTTGTCGCGGCCTCTGGCCGCTTAAATTGTATTTATTGGTTGTGAAACCAGCACAGCTGGATTGCTATAGAATACGCCCCTTCTCAAGCCCAGGCCCCGTATAGGCATAATCTGGGTTGGAAGGGTCAATTCCGTGAC
Source organism: Petrolisthes cinctipes (assembly GCA_033782935.1). NCBI lineage: Eukaryota > Metazoa > Arthropoda > Malacostraca > Decapoda > Porcellanidae > Petrolisthes > Petrolisthes cinctipes. The sequence goes on from JAWQEG010002035.1 coordinate 59,381, forward strand.
GTTCATCAGAAGTAAATAAAATTCAAATCTGGCGCTGTACTGATAGTGGAGCCACCTGGTGGTGGCGTGGTGAGGTATTAAGCCCCTCCTCCGCTGAATACCGCTCGATCACTCCAATGAGAAAGAAGTGAATGCCTGCCGCATCGGGAGGTGGGTGGGACAGTCAAAGCTGTGCTGGTTTCACAACCAATAAATACAATTTAAGCGGCCAGAGGCCGCGACAAATGCACTATTATTGGTATAGTGAAACCAGCACAGCTGGATTGCTATGCATGCGATGCGGTAGGTGGGAGGTGAGGTGGAGGCAATCACGTGCTAGTTAAGAGTGGTTGAGAGCGGAGGGCAGGAAAGGTAACCGAGCCCGGTGAGGCAGAAGCTAACGCACCTCCCAACACTGGCTAGGTGAGTAGCCGTGGTGGGGGTGTAGTAGCTTATCCCATATACCCGTAGACCATTCTGTTATAGACCAGAATTGTTACACATAAAGTCTTTATAGGCAGACTCGAGGGTTCGGGTCTTCTTTAAAGGCAGACTCGAGGGGTCGGGTCTAGGAGAGGAGGGGGAGGGGTGACCCTAGCCGTGACCCTGGCCCCCCCCCCCATCATAACAGGTAACCGAGCTAAGGTGAGGCTGAAGCTAAAGCAACTTCCAACAATGGCTAGGGGACTAGCTGTGGTGGAAGTGTTGTAATAGCTTATAATAAAATATATATACCGTAGACTATTCTGTTATAGACCAGAATTGTTAACCAACTAAAGTCTATATAGGCAGACTCGAGGGGTCAGGTACAGGAGAGGGGGTGCCCCCCCCCCACCCCCTTTGTTATTAAAGTCCTCTGAGCTAGGGCTATGGCCCCGGCTCAGGTCATGCGATCCCGAGAGGATGAAGGAGGACACAAGGATGCAGTAATCCTGTGTTTAATATATATATCCAGTCACCCATCCGATTGACCTAGGGAAAAGAGGGTTACCGGACCTAGAGTTGTAGAAGAGGTGGTCCGGAGAAGCCCCTCTCGTCGCCTCCACGTATGTAGAAACGCGTGGACTGGCCAGAGGGGGTGGAAAGTTCCAGCCCTCAGGAACGAGGGTACTGCGAGAGGGCCAATCCTGTCGTCAGCCTGCTCGTTCTTAGCCAGGAAAGCGGGAGAGGGGGGGATAGTTAAAGAAGTAAGGTTAGAGCTTACAGATGAAAAGGCTGTGTGACGGGTAAGGGCTGCCAACTGAGAGGCCCTGTACCCTGTAGCTAAGGCGAGCAGGAAGAGAGCTTTCTGGAGGAGGTGACAAACCTCCAGAGGAACCCCCTCGAAGGTCAGGTAGGAAAAGGACGCGGTGAAGGGCCAGGAGGGAGTCTGGGCCCGCCATTCTCCAGGCCCTAGTCCCCGTGTTACGAAAGGAGGCAAGGGCGGGGGAGTTTTGGGTGCGGGCAGAGGCGGGTGTCTCCCGACACAGCTCAGCCCCGGGGTGGCACACACCGCGCGCCAAAGGGTCGTAACCCTTGGGCGTGAAGCAGGGTGCGTGAGTCGAACAGTGGAGGTGGCCGACCATCGTAAAACGATTTCCCAAAGCTAGGGTGGTAGCTGCTGTGGAAGGGTTGTTACGCATATAATTTATTATCATTATATACTTTCTGTTAAAACCAGAAAGTGTTACAAGTCGTAAGTCTTTAAAGACACCCTCGAGGGGATGGGCCAGGGGGTCGAGGACCCCCCCCCAATTTTTGTTGTTAGGGTCCTCCGAACCTAGGCTATGGCCTAGGTTCGGGTAAAATATCCCGAGAGGAGAAAAGAAACACCAAGATGTTCTAAACATGAGACTGTACAGAATGGAGATGACGTAAGGGATGTCTGGTGACAGAAGGTAAGTCGTCCGACCTTTTCCATTCGGGCGTACCCTCCCCCTTTTCTGTCTCCCACGGGGACCCTGTGGTAAGGTGGGCGGAGTCCCCATTGCAACACAGGGGGTGAGGGAGAGCGAGTGGAACAGATACCTCGTCTTGAAGGATGTGGTGGATGTCCCGTCCCCCCCCCAGATCCCGTACCCGCTCCCCCGCGGGGACTCGGATAGAGCAGGTCCAGGAACGGGTCCCGCCGCCTCCACCATGGTAGGTGGGGAAGGGCGCGTGGCCTACGGACAAACCAAAAAGTTCGTCCGCTTCCCAATTCACTAGCCCGTCGTGCCTCCTCACCCAAACCTCTGGTTGAGAAGGATCGGGAGACTACGCACCCGTCTGACCTCCTCTGAAGAGTGAGTCCAGGACGAAGGAAGAAAGGCCCAAGAGTAGGGAAGGTACCCGTCGTCCACAGGATGAGGCGACGGGAAAGGGAGAGGAGAGGCAGCCAGCTCCTCCGCCAGGGTGCCCCCCGGGGACTCGAGACCCAGAGAGATTGGGGGAACGGGAACGGCTCCAAAATCCTCAGGTGGACTCGAGTCCCCTACCGGCGACGCGGCAGGGAAGGTGAGAAGGGCGGGTTCAGGAACGGGTACCGTTGCAATAGTGGGGCTGTGGGGTGGCACATAATTGGCCGGCTTCCCCACTAGGGAATGAGGCGAACCTTAAATCTCACGAGGCTGTCTGGGACAGTGTCGAGAGTGTAACGCCAGGACCGTCCTGAGCACTAATACAAGGCATCGACCAGGGAAAACCGAAGCACCAATATCCCCTCGCCCCCATCCCCTAAGTGGAATGCGTGCGATGAAAGGTTAAGGACGTAGTTAAGAAGCCCCCATTGAGTGAGTATGGTGTACAAGACACAAATCTTACTGCTCCATGTCTCCCTGTTATGGGGATACAAAACAGGTGATCCGAGGCGAGGACTAGGGTAGCTGTAATATCATCCTTGAGAGCTTGGACATGACACCAAGAGTGACATGTGCAGCTTGGTAGGACGGTAGGCAACAACCGGAGCCGTATAGTTTATCAATGGTTTGTTTGAATTTGGTAAGGACCACCGTGAGGTGAGGAAACTACTTTGAAAACCTTCCAGCCAAGCAGAACAGAAGACTGGTGGGTCAAGCAGTTACCTGTGGGAAATTATGGGGGACCAACAGTTGCCCCACCGCTGGAAGACATACCTCCATTGAAAACCTACGTCAGCACAGGGTAGGGTGTCTCGTTCTTGGTAAAGAATGATTCACGTTTCGGAGAACCCTGGTGACCACCTGCGAATCATTACGGGAAAAGAGGGACGTAAAAACGTCACTGTCAGGGAGGCCAGTGACTGGAAAAACCTCCGAGTTTGAGTGTTGTTACAGTTCTGAGAACGTTTTGAAACGTTATCGCATTCGCTCTCCCATTTCCCTCACGCGGCAAAGAGGCCGTGTGTTATAAACTCTCATGAACTAGCTGCCGTAGGCTGAGTCCCAGGTACCCCCTAGGCTGGGACCCCAGGTTCAGGTCCAGCTAGCCACTAGGTTCAGGTCCAGGTAGCCACTAGGTTCAGGTCCAGGTAGCCCCTAGGCTGAGGACCATGTCGCACTAGGTTGAGCCCCGGGTAGCGCCCTAGGTTGTGCATAGGTAGCGCCTTGGCTGAACCCGAGGTAGCCCCTAGGTTGTGCACAGGTAGAACCTTGGCTGTGGTCGAAGCCTAGCTGGCTAGGTCCCAGCAGGCCTCTCAGTCAGTACCCTCCCGGGTTGTTGGTTGAGCGGGTCCTGCTATTGGTGCTAGGTTGTGCATAGGCAGCACCTAGATAGTGGAGGAGACTGGCTGGCCAGGTCCTCGCAGGCTTGTCAGTCAGTACCCTACCGGGTCCTTGGCTGAGCGGGTCCTGCTCTTGGCCCTAGGATGCGCATGGGTAGAACCCTAGCTGGCCAGGTCTTAACAGGTTTATCAGTCGGGACCCTACCGGGTCCTTGGCTGAGTGGGTCCTGCTGTTGGCACTAGGTCGTGCATGGGTAGCACCCTAGGCTGTAGTAGGAGCCTAGCTGGTTAGGTCCTAGCAGGCTTGCCCGTTAGTACCCCACCGGGTCCTGGGCTGAAAAGGTCCTGTTCTTGGCACTAGGTTGTGCCTGGGTAGCCCCCTAGCTGGCCAGGTCCTAGCAGGTTTGTCAGTTAGTACCCTACCGGGTCCTTGGCTGAGAGGGACCTGCTCTTTGGTACTAGGTTGTGCATGGGTAGGTCCCTAGGCTGTGGTCGGAGCCTAGTTGGCAGGGACCTGCAGGTTCGTCAGTCGGTACCCCACCGGGTCCTTAGCTGAGGAGGACCTGCATTTGGTGCTACGCTTGCTCCCTCGGGAGCGGCTCTTTGAGCGCGTCCGCGTGGGAGAAGGAGCCTTTCCTTGCTGGGCCCTGGTACCTGGGAGGTGACCAGGGGTGCAGCCCGACGGTCTGACCCCCTCCTGCTGAGGTGGAAACCTCGGGGGGGTTATCAGAGCCGACTAAAGGAAGGAGAGGAGGCCTCTCGGGGTGCTAGGGACCCGAAACCCTGTGGACCTGAGGGCGAGACCTCCTCCTGGACTCGTGCTTGCACCCCCGAGAGCGGCTCGAGGAGCTCGCCCAAGGGGGAGACGAAGCAGCTTCCCTGCTGGGTCCTGGTACCGGTCAGGTAGCCAGGGGGGCCAGCGTGGTGGTCTGGCTCGCTTCCGGGAATGGTGGGAAACCATGGAAGGGAGGCACAGAACCATCCAGGGAAGGCGATGGGGACTCGGCGGGGTGCTAGGAGTTAGATCCTCTGTGACCTCGAGAGGCACGTAGCAGGAACGTACTCCTGGGAGTGCAGAAGCATGTGCGGGGTGAACAGTGGTGATGCACGTCGAGGAACAACCTCACGGTGCAGCCAGAAGAAGCACACAAGGCACGAGTGGACTGCGGGAGAAAAAAGGGGGTTAACACGTGAACCCACGTGTACACACATGGAAAAACACAAAACACCCCGAGGGAGGAAAACAATAACTCCCAAGGCAAAACACTAACCCACACATACTCACCCCCACACTGCTGGGGAAAAAACCCCGCAAACACGGTCCCCAAAAGCCGAGAGTAGACCCTAGGAAACCCAAGGAGGGAGAGGGTTTAAAAGGAGGAACTTGTTACTCTACCAGAAAGTAATAAGCTTCTCTTACCCCCAATAAGGGCAAGCACAAAGTAAGAGTTATGTAAGAAGAAAGATAGAAAGTCTTACTACCCTACCGCATAATGTAAAAAACTATAAAAACTGTACTGAATTGTGAGAAAAGAGAAGGTACTGAATGTTGAAAAAACAGTACTGCACGAAGAAGAATGCTACAACGCAGACAAGAACAGTACAGTAGTAGCAAGAAGACAAGCAGGTGTAGTGAGTAAAACGTTGCTTGGTAAGGCAGCTACAGAAGTGCAGGCAACATTAACAGAATAATATCCTAAGACACTAAAAGAGCTGACAAGGAAAAACACCAAAAAGGTGCAGAGGCCCCAAGACACAGAGTAGAAGGGACACGTGCAAATAAAAAACCTAACTCCCCACAGGGCTAAAAAACCCGAGGAGAAAAAACCCAAACAAGTACTCACCGCACACGGGGGAAGACAGTCACAGCGTGAGCGCACACACCAATCAACACACACACGGGGAAAATCCCCACACAAGGGGCAAACACGCACACGTGTTCGCGCCATGTGCAGAGAAAAACACAACATACAGCCTTCCACACTACACACCAAAGGGTCGCAAGCCTAGGGGGTGAAGCAGGGTGCGTGGGGCGAACGATGCTGGTGGCCAGACTGCGGGAGAAAAACTCACAAAAAAGGGGTTAACACGTGAAGCCATGCGTACAAAGACACAAACAAAAATAATAGGACACGGGCAGAGGGGGATAGCAAGCCCCCTCGGACCCGGGAACGAACCCCAAACAAAAAACCCCCACACGCACCAACCCGGGAAACCCCCCCCCCCCCCGCGGGGGCTGGGAAAGAACCTCCGGTCTGCAGGCCCCAAAGGAGAGGCACAGACAGCCTGATGGGCAATTCCCAGGGTAACAGACAAACTGGGAAGACACCAGAAAAAACCCCAAAAATACGCTGGGAAGGGGAAACGAGAACCTGGCACAATCCTCGCTCCCCGCACCCCACGTAACACTAAACCACACTCGGGGGAAACAACGAAAAGGGGCTAAGTAGTCCTACCCCCGCACCACGTGGGGAGGAAAGAGCCCCACGTGGGGAGGAAAGAGCCCAACGTGGGGAGGAAAAAACCTCGCTAACACCAAAAAACCCCGAGGAAAAATACACTAAATGACGTGTACTAGTGGCAGGAGGAAGGGAGGCAGGACAGGGAAGGGGAAAAAACCCCGAAAAGTAGCCCCCAACAAGCTAGCCTGAGAAGAAACACTCCAGGCTACAAATATTGGAAAAACACCAAAATTCAAATAAAAAACCCCCGCCTGGGAGAGGAAGAGAGAACCAGGGCACAATTCTCACTCCCCTTTACCGAGAGGGGACACAAAATAATCGGGGAAGGCAATAGGAAGGGCTGCAAAGACCCCATGTGCTCACCACGTGGGGAGGTGAAGTCCCACGTGGCGCCCACTAACCTCGCTAAAAACCCCAGAAACCCCGATAAAATACACACGAAGAATGTACTAGTGGCAGGAGGAAAAGTGAAAGGGGGGAAAAACGGAGAAAAACTCCGAACAAAGGGGCTGAAAAGCCCCCCCTTCGATAAGGAAAAAAGAACTCAGTCTTAACGAAGAAAAAAAACCCATAAACACCTAAAACCCTCCTAGAATACACACACGATACATCTGCAAAACAGGCTAGCCACTAGAACACAAAAGAAAATATTAGCAGGAACACGTGACACAATACCATAGCGTAGCAGCGAGGAGCGTAGATGTTGACTGAGACGTGTTCCGCGACAGAGTGGTCGAGCGGTATTCAGCGGAGGAGGGGCTTAATACCTCACCACGCCACCACCAGGTGGCTCCACTATCAGTACAGCGCCAGATTTGAATTTTATTTACTTCTGATGAACGTCACGGAATTGACCCTTCCAACCCAGATTATGCCTATACGGGGCCTGGGCTTGAGAAGGGGCGTATTCTATAGCAATCCAGCTGTGCTGGTTTCACTATACCAATAAATATATATATATATATATATATATATATATATATATATATATATATATATATATATATATATATATATATATATATATTCTCTTTCAAACAGACGAGGTTGAAGGAAATGGCTTGTTCTGCATTAATGAGTTTATTATTTATATTTTCAATATTTCTTACAATTTTTCTTAAGTCTTCACTTAGATGGTGGATGAGTGAGGCAAAAGTTGAGTTGTTGGGGGAGGTCGACGTTTCGTCCAGTACATCGGACATCTTCAGGAGGAAGTGGCGATTCTGAGTGGGTGAGGGGTATTTATCTGTTTTCCGTATGTGGGGTGGGCGGGGCCACCATATCAGAGGCCTAGTGATTGGTGGATAGGGGGTAGCTTCTGATTCTGGCGCTACGTCTGAGTTGTTGGTTGGTTGTAGTGGTGGTGGGTAAGATGTTAGATGTTTGTGGTGGGTCAGTAGGTGTTGGAGGTGTGGTGAGTATCCTGACGGTGTTGGTGATGTGTCGTTTTCTGGAGGGCAGTATTTGGAGGTCTTGTGTCTGGTTGTTAATAGAGGGTTGTAGGGTTTCTATGTAGATCGCTTCTAGGTAGGAGAGTCTTCTGCTGTCTGTTTCTTTGTCTAGTATGGTGGTATTGTTTACTAGTTTGTCTCGTGTCAGAGCTTGGTTGTCGTGGGTAAGGTAGTGGTCTTTTATAGACCCTGACTGGAGGTGCATGGTGAGACGACGAGACAGTGATGTTTGTGTTTTACCAACATAGTGGTGAGGCTCACAGTCCACACTGTTACAGGTGTGTTGGTAAATCACGTGGTCACTGTTCATCGGTCTCTTGGGGTTAGTAGGTCGGTTGTGTAGGGTGAGGTTCGATGTTTTTGGAGACTTGTAGTAAATTACTAGTTTGATCTCGCTGTCTGGGTCGGTGGGGTGAACATTCTTCTTTATTATGTCTCTTAGTATGGTCTCGTCAGTCTTGTAGTCGGTAGACATGTAGTTGTGGTAGTAAAGTTTGATATCACTGTTGGGTTTGGTTGGGGGATTCACCTCGTACCATTTTTCTAGCTGGAGTTTGATGGTGTTGGAGACGTCTGTGTTGGAATATCCATTGTTTACCAGGACTTGGGTGAGACGGTCCAGTTCCTGGTGTGTGTCTCTCCAGCTGGTGCAGTGGGAGAGAGCCCTCCTGACGTAGGATGAGATGGTGGATTGGAGGTATCTCTTGGGGCATTCACTGTCACCATTTAGACACCGTCCGTTGTTGGTGGACTTTGTGTACACTGTGGTTCGGAAGTCTGAGTCGTGGTGGGCAACCAAGAGGTCCAGGAAGGGTAGTTTGCCATCCGTTGATTTTTCGTAGGTAAAGTTCAGACCAGACGAGGAGATAAACCGTTGTTGTAGTAGTAGTAGCTCGTCTAGGTCCTTCACTTGAACAAAAATTTCGTCAACATACCGACAGTATATCGATGGGCGATTACATTTGAGAAGGTCCTCTTCAACAGTACCCATAAAGAAGTTAACGAAGAGGACCCCCAGGGGGCTACCCATGGCTATACCGTCAATCTGCTGATACATATTGCCACGGGGGCAAATAAATGGAGCTTCCTTGGTGCAGAGTTCATCACTATCAACAATCCAATGATTTATATACTCGTTGAAAATATATGATGTATGATCCAAACTCTACCCAAATTTAAGTGTGCAGGCGAAATTAAGTGTTAAGGTGAAATTAAGTGTTCAGGTGAAATCATGTGTTTCAAGTGAAATTATGTGTTTAAGTGGAATTATGTGTTCAAGTAAAAAGATGATTACTGGCACACATTACCAACTCACTTATACACACACGCACACACACACACACTGCATCTATTTATACACACTACATTTATCTAACACACCTTGCATCTATCTGTACACACACTATATCTATACACACCCTCTATCCATTTATACACACACTGCATCTATCTATACACACTTGAATCTACATATACACACCCTATCTATCTATACACACCCTCTCTATCAATACACATCTTCTATCTATATATACACACCCTCTATCTATCTATAAACACCCTATCTACCTATACACACCCTCTATCTATACACACCCTCTATCTATCTATACACACCCTCTATCTATTTACACACACTCTCTATCTATCTATACACACCCTCTATCTATCTATACACACCCTCTATCTATCTATACACACCCTCTATCTATCTATACACATACTCTATCTATCAATACACACCTGGCTTTGCAAACCTGACAAACTCCAGAACACCAGTGAATGGAATGTGGTTATTTCCCATCCCACCCACGGCAAACACCAAATCATAACAACCTGAAACACAACAACAACACCATACTTTATCAACTCAAGTAGTGAAATAATAATAATAATAATAATAATAATAATAATAATCTGAAACAACAACAACAACAACAACATTTTACTTTATCAATTCAAGTAGTGAAATAATAATAATAATAATAATCTGAATCTGAAACACAAAAACAACAACACCTTACTTTATCAATTCAAGTATAATAATGATAGTAGTAATAATAATAGAATATTCACCTTGAGGGACATTGGTGTGGCCTTGACCAACATACTCATGGAAGGTGTTGGTGTAAACATTCTTAGACCTCAGACACTCCAACATACCCCCTGAAGGCTCAAGTGCATCGAGGTTCCTGTGTAGGGGGTGACCAGAGAATGATAATGTGTGTCAGTCAGAAGAGTAGGTTATTTTAAGTGTGGTGTCAGTCTGACGAGTAGGTTATTTTAAGTGTGTCAGTCAGAAGTGTAGTTTTATTTTAAGTGTTTGTGTTGTAAATCTAAGAAGCAACTGAAATTCCCTGAGTGTGTGTGATCGTGATCAGGGAATGATATGTGTGCCAGTCTGCAGTGTAGTTTAATTTAAGTGTTTGTATAGGTAAATCTGAGAAGCATCTGGGCCCGTACAATTGAATATATTCAAGTATTTCACTCAAGTTGGCTAAAGTGTACCAACTATAAGTGGTGCGAATTCCATGCAGCTCGATTCAGTTCTTCCTAATCATTCATGGGTGAGAGGGAAAGTCCGAGAGTGTAAATAAGCTGAAACATTCCCTTTTTAATGGAAACATTAGCGAAGCATACAGATAGTAGTGTCATTCAGAATATGGATCTTCGTGTTTCTTTCTTCCTTGTAGATATCTGCATATTTCTGGATCATGTGTATCAATAATGTGTCCAATAAAATGAGGATGTTTCAGTTTATTTACATAGCAAACCAAGGTTGTAAAGGAATACCATGTTGCCTCACCTCAGCATTCTTTCTCCTCATTACCACAACATTAATTTATTCTGTACCTCACCTCAGCATTCTTTCTTTTACCCTCATCATTTCAACAATAATAATTCTTTCACCACCTCACATCAACATTAATTCACGTCACATCACCTCAACATTCTTTCTCCTAATTACCGTAACTCAACATTATTTTTTTGTGTACCTCACTTCAACATTCTTTCTTTTTCCCTCATCGTTTCAACAATAATAATTCTTCCACCATCTCACATAAACATTATTTCACGTCACGCCACCTAACCCATGTCATGTGGTGGTGGTGATCGCTGCTTGTCATAAATTCCTTCTAATGGAAGCGTTGTAGTTTTTTTTTTTTTTTTTTTTTTAATTCATTGCGCCTTGGTGTCAATCAACAGGCAGACAACAATACATAAGGCGGGACCCATGAAAATCCAATGAACACACACACACACACACACTTACACATCACGAAAACATAGCAGAATGAAGCAGGCCCTGGCGCAGCAAGTGTCGGACAGTGGGGCAGGCCAGGGAATAGTGTTCTATAGTGTTAGCACGAGGGGCTCGACACAAGCGACACTCAGTGAAGGGAGGCTCACCCTGCATTCCAGCAACCTGCCATGGTGGCCGGTAGCCAAGCCTCAAACGAGCAGAGACTACATTGTGCCTCCGAACCATGAGGCCTCGACGACGGTAGGAATATTTGTGGAGGCACACAGACTACGCCTGTCATCAGAATCTCTTCAAAGGAAGTATTTTCTGCCCTCTATAGCCTTAATACTCGGAAGGCGTACGGGCCTGATGGAATTCCTCCTGTTGTTCTCAAGAACTGTGCTTCCGTGCTGACACCCTGCCTAGGCAAACTGTTCCATCTATGTCTATCATCTAACACTTTTCCTTCTTGCTGGAAGTTTGTTCTGATCCAACCTGTTCTGATGAAAGGAGACCGCTCCCAACCCTCCAACTATCGCCCCATTCCTTTGACCTCATATCTATCTAAAGTCTTCGTATCTATTCTTAACTCCAAAATTCATAAGCACCTTACTTGTCACGACCTTCTTTCAGATCGTCAGTATTGTTTCCTTCAGGGACGCTCTACTGGCGATCTTCTATCCCTCCTTTCTGATTCAGGGTCATCCTCTTTTCGGAACTTTGGTGAAACTTTTACTGTTGCCCTCGACATATCCAAAGCTTTTGATAGAGTCTGGCACAAAGCTTTAATCTCCTCACTGCCCTCATTCGGTCTCTATTCCTCTCTCTGAACCTGTTTCTCTGATTTCCTTTCTGGCCGTTCTATAGCTGCTGTTGTAGATGGTCACTGTTCTTCTTCCAAGTCTATTGATAGTGGTGTTCCTCAGGGTTCTGTTCTATCACCCACCCTCTTTCTCCTGTTCATTAATGACCTTCTTACCTGTACCTCTTCCCCTATCCACTCCTATGCCGATGATTCCACCCTACACTACTCCACTCACTATGACAACCGCCCATCCCAGCAGCTCTTCTCCACATCACGTGATGATGCAGTAGCACGCCTGACTTCTGATCTTTCCCTCATCTCTAACTGGGGCAAAGAGAACCTTGTTGTTTTTAATTCCTCAAAAACACAGTTCTTTCATCTTTCAACTCGTACTAATCTAACTGATGACTATCCCCTCTGCTTCAATGACACACAACTTGACCTTTCCCCCTCTCTTAATATTCTTGGAGTCTCTTTCTCTCATAATCTCTCTTAGAGAGATCACATTACCTCTCTAGCTAAAACCGTCTCAAAGAAGTTAGGTGTGCTGCGCAGATTCCATGAATTCTTCACTCCCACACAGTTGCTGTCTCTGTACAGGGGTCTCATCCGCCCCTGTATGGAGTATGGCTCTCATGTGTGGGGTGGCTCAACATTCACAACACTCCTGGACAAGGTGGAGTCAAAGGCCTTTCGTCTCATTAACTCTCCTCCTCTTACTGATTCACTACAACCTCTCTCTCTTTGCTGCAATGTTGCATCACGTTCTCACTTCTATCGCTATTACACTGGACATTGCTCTTCTGAACTCTCTCAATGTATGCTTCCTCCCCTCAGGAGAGCATGCAACACTCGTCAAGCCTCTCGTTCTCAAGCCTTTTCTATCCAACTCCCTAATGCAAGAGTTAACTGGTACTTTCAGTCTTTCATATACATAACTGGTCAACTCTGAAACACTCTACCATCATCGATCTTTCCACCTTACTACCCCCCCCCCCCAACGGGAACTGCCTTGACGTGGTGGGGGGGCTTGCGTGTCTCTGAGACCTGGCGAGCTAGACTAGAGGGGGCTAGTAAGGTCGCCAATGAGAGACCAGACTAAATGGTTCCCATGCATTAGGGTGCCAGTACGGGCCAACAGTGCTGCCCTCTTGGGGCCGTCCTATGTTGGATGGTTGGGTATCTGGGCCGGGAAGTATTGGGGAAGGGGTCTCAGCAACTCCGTGGGCAAACTTTCGAGCCATTGGTTCTTCTTTTTAAAACGAGTTGCCCCGCGGGGGAAGAGGTACCCCGCCCACGGCGACCAGAGCTTGGTCCACTCATCTGCCCGGTAGGTAGTAGCTCTTGGCTCCTGGGGCCAAAAACACCAAATCAATGATATATGGATAACAAAAAGCCCCAATCTCTTCCTCGAGCGGTGGTCGACCAGGCCCTCGAGACGTCACTCTCTGGTCGTGGTAGTATGCAGAAGGCTGCAAATAAGAGTAGACCTAGCAGGTCAGGTGTTGTGTCGACGAACCCTGTTAGCGGTTTGAACACGTTAATGTTAACGAATGTACTTGCATCCATTTCCTATGGCGCTATTCACTCAATTTTTAAGTGTTTGGGAGTAGTTCTTCGTATCCGAATCACATATGACAGTGACTGTACGTCTAATCGGTGCTATATTACTTTCAATACAAATGCTGCTGCCAAAGCAGCTTTTGAGGCAAAAGATTCTCTCACTGCAAAGTTCAGATGATGCGTTCCACAAATGTAGTTGACAGTGACAATGACTACTGCCCAAAATCTTTGATGACTGTAGAGCATGTCCCTAAAGAACGTTGGGTTCCTACACCCTTTTGGTTTGTGGCTTACTACAGGGAGGGACGTCGTAACCATATCCATGCTTCCCGGTATCTGGAGAAAGAAATTGTATTACTACCAATGGGACACATAAAGAAATAGGGTAAGGGCGTTTTAATCAGAGCCAAAGATCTTACACAGGCCATGATGCTCCTCAATCTCCCCTGTCCTTCTGATAGCATGTTTGAATCTATCAAACCACATCGAACATTTAATTATAGCAAGGGGCATATATATAATGAGGACCTGTATGAATTCTCTGAAGAGGACATTCTCGCTATGTGCGCAGACAGTGTCCAACGAGATACAAAGATGAAAGGCAGTAAAAATATGATCATCCTCACTTTCTATGGCTCGCATATCCCAGATCGCATTAACATTAACCCCACCTCCTTTGTTGAGCGTCCCTTACAGTGTTTCTGTTGTTATGAGTTTGGTCATAGGAGGAGGAACTGCAACAACCGTTCCCGGTGTGGTAATTGTTCTGCCCTTGACTCACATCTTACTTCTGAATGTCGGTCAGAGATTTACTGCTTTTACTACAGGGATGCTCACCCCTTGCGTTCTCGCCAATGTAAGATGTACCTCCTTGAGCAGGATATCCTCCACTTGGCTAATACCCAATTCATTAGCATTGGTAGTGCCAAATGGCAACTCAACTTCAGGCGACAGAAAGATGGTGGTGTGAAGACATACGCCTCCTCCCTTCCCCCTAAATCGGTTGCAGCACCCTCTCAACTCTCTCAAGAAGCAGCTAGCCGGCTTCCTTTGCGAGTCTGTCAACTGTACCATTGTGATGTAAACGAACATAGAATGGCACCCATAAAAATTTGACAGTCAAGTTACGATGACGCAATGTCAAAAACGATAAAATCTGCTGAATAACAGTAGAGTGTGTGGGCTGAACACTGGAGAGGGAATGAAGGACAAGTTTGGAGTCACAAAACATGACAGTATTCACTCCACGTTGACAAACAAGACTAACAGCATCCAGAATGACATACAGTTCACACAATGTTGAGCTAGAGTGGTTACAGAGACGATGGCCAACCCAGCCCCCTGGAGGTGACTCCAGGTCAGGCGAGAAAACGGCACAACCTGCTGTACCATCCACCTGCAATGAGCCATCAGTGTAGAGGCAGTATGGATCTGTGATGGAGGACGTCACTGTTTCTATGTGTTCCAGAGCCAACTGCCGCTGTATAGAAGGCAGTTCCGAATTGGAAGTGGGTGTGAAGCTCACATCAGGTGTTGGTAGCATCCATGGAAGGAGCCCTGGGGGGACGTCTGCAACCATTATATCTATATTAAGACTACGGAGCATAGAGGAAACAGACCTTATTAGAGTACACTATGATTGTTCGTATCCCAGTGTTAAATTTAATAAAAAATGACGCATTTCTCGGGGACAAGTGCCTTAATTATTCACTTTTGATAATCCATTATAGTGCCAAAAATTAGCGGAAGATGTGAAATAACCCGTGGCAAAACATCATACTGATCCAACCTTCAGTTTCAGAGTTATTCCCAAAAATCAGTGCGATGATCTGTATCACCAATAATATTGGGTAATTTTTAGTTAAATGAATAGCCAATGGCTCTCAATCATTGTAAAACAGTATTATAATTTTGTTATTAACATGTATGTTGTGTAAATTACCTAGTACGGGAAAATATTATTATAAAATTAAACAATAAACAATACATTATTCAAGTGACGGGAGAAGGGTAAGGAGGGGGAGGTGGGGATGCTGGGGTGAGAGTCAGGGCAGGTAAGTAGCCTAATAATAAGGATAACATTATACTCACCTCAACTCCTCTATTTCACCTTTAATAGTCTTGGGTGACGTGCTCACTCTACAAAAATTTGTGTTATCATGAGAAATGCAATATATCCTACCTATTAACTGAAAATATGACTCTGAAAACTGGCAGATGGCGATCATTCAACGACAAGCAAAACTTCCTTCCCGAGATTACCACAAATTCATGGAGGAATTCGTAAGTGTTATATATAACTCACACATATTCCCCGAAACAAAAATGATGACTTTACAACTTTTCAAATATTATCTGATGTTGTTTTCAGATCATCATATCTATTCTCTCACAGTAGCTCTGGATAATTTTGGAAAAAAATCGTCGAAGGTCAGTGTGAAAACACGGGTATACCCTTGCTTTCCCTTTGACCAACCTATAGACCTTTGTTCCAGTAACGACACTGACCTCAACCTCTACCAAGCGATCCGTTGATGCCTCGTCCGAGGTCTTGCAGGATTCTGATGGTGTAGACTGTTTGCCTCAAGCTGCCAAGACTGCCAAGGGTGCTTCAGCTGTGCATGACGACCTTCTCTGCCTCACCCTGGTGTTTCTTCTTTGTATACCAACTCCTTGCCCTCGTCCAACCTTCCTGCTTTTGCCACAAGAAATACCTATGTCAAGCTCTCCTTCTCTGGAAACCCATCTACGGACACAAAGCTGCATTGGTTGTCTGATGTCAACAGGGCCTTCCAGCTGCAGCGTGAACTGGCTGAAGTCAAGAAGGCTGCTGTCACCTCCTGGTTTGTCTACATCTCTAGGAAGCATCAGGACATCATTGATAGAGTCAAGGCTTTTGAATTTCTCTGCCTCTCATTCTTGAAGACTCACCCGACAGGCCTCGTAAGTTCCCCAGCTACATCCTCACCCGTTTTCCTATTGATGTTGACCCGAAACATGCCAAGGGATACCCTGATGTGTACTCTGCCCGTCGTTTTTTCCAAGATAGTTCCCCCATTAGCCGTATTGTTGTTGTCTGGAGTCAACCCGATCCACCTCCAAATGAGATTTCCTTTGATTTCCTCCCCTGTCTTCCACCGTGTGAGGTGAGGAAACTTCATAATGACCAGCTTTGGTGCTACAGGTGCTGGGGAGTTGGGCATGTCTCCCATTACTGTTCTGCCAGGCCAAAGTGTGCATGGTGTGCTGCCGACCATGATTCCAAGACGTGTCCTGTCAGGGGTAAACAATCACGTCCTGCTGCCTCCACCTCTGAGCCTTAACCTCCTGAGGATACATCTCGATGGAAGTGTCCACGATGCCTTCAGCTAGGGGTTAATGTGTGGCATGGATGTACTCGATGTCAGGTCCAGGCTCATATCTCTACTATTGCTCCGCCACCACCACCTCCCCAGTCTGCTCCTCCTACCAGCCCTGCCTCGTCTCCAGATCTGGCCCTCCGCAAGTCTGTTGCTACCCTCATGGCACGATGTACGGCCCTCGAGAACCGCTTTTCTGCCCTTGAAGCCAGGATTGATGGGCTGGTTGCCGCTCAGGCTGCCAATGACTCCAAACTCTCCACCTTGGTCGAGGCTCAGCAGGCCATCATCTCAACTGTCACTACCCTTACCTAAAAGATGGATACTGTTGCATCTCGCCTTGAAAAGCTTTTTGAGTCAGTCCCTTCTCCTGGTCCATCTTCTTCTCCAGGTCGCTCATCTGCCCCTGCTCACCGGACTTCTACCTCCAAATAGTGATTGCTGGCTGGATGTCATCTCCTGGAATGTATGTGGTATCACCAGTTATGCTAAGCTCACTCAACTCATGGCCTATGTTTTCGTCATCATCCCAGTGTTATTTTTCTCCACGAAGCATTTCCAGGACGGCCGCTTGCTGCTAGGCAAGCTCCTCCCCTCTCAGGTTATGTGCCATATGTTCATCTAATAAGGAATGGTCTCCTGACTTACATAGCTCATTGCCACATCTCCTTCTCAGTACCTCCACTGATCCTAACATGACCTTTCAGCTATTTGAGGTTCTACCTGGGAATGGAGTATTCCAACTAGGTAATGTCTATTCTGCCGCAGCTAGACTCACGCTTGAGGCTCTTCCTTCTTCAACAGTGCATGGTATGGTGTATATAAGAGATTTTAATGCTCGGCATTCTGATTTGGGTGATGGTTCTGGCTCTATAAATCGTAATGGTGTTCGTCTCCTTTCATACATCCTCAAGCATCATCTGACACACTGGGATACTGGCGGTGCCACTCATTGCTGGGGAGGTACTCTGGATTACATCTTCTCGTCTGGCCTGATAGCTTTTCGGGTCCAGTGCTCCTCCGTGCCAGACTTATTCTCTGATCACATCGCTCTTCGGTTTCATTATTCTCTACCTGCTGGGTCAAGTGTTTCAGCCACTCGTTTGTGTATTGCTGTGCCCCCTAAATATTGCCCGACTTACATCTTATTTATGGCCCATGTATTCCATACATTTGACATATCATTAGCTGAACAGTTGTACTCTGATCTTGTATCTGCTACTCATGACTTTTATAGGCTATACGTCTCCCGACCACACCTCCAGCATCTCCATACTGCCCACTCCTGGACGCTGGATGCACGTATACAGGAGGCAAAGGAGGAGGCTGAATGTGATGGCCTATTGCTTCAGGCCAACCCAACCCCTGACCTGCTCCATCGTTACCAGATGTCCCATTTCTTTTTCGCTTGCTTCTTATACAATATTGTACTTCATCATTCCACAACCAAATCTCCTTGGCTTCTTTTGTCTTTCCTTCTCGATGTCAATCCAAGTACCTTCTGTGCTTTCTCCCTCACCACTTCAGAGAAAGCTGCCCATCTGTCCTCCTACTCACTCAAAGCCTGGCTCACCTCCCTCTTAACTTTTCTAATGTAATCTCCCTCCTTTAGTTTCCAACACATAATCCTTCATTCAGTCCTCATTTTCGTCTTCACCTACACTTTCAGACTCATCTTACCAACCAATACCCTATGTTGAATTGTTACACTCTTCCCTGTCACTACCTTGCAATCACTCGATTCTTTCAATTAGCTTCTCCTACAGGATATAGTCTACTTGTGTACTCCTACCACCACTCTTGTATGTAATCCTATTTGCCTCCTTTTTGAAGCAGGTGTTTACTACAGCCATATCTGTACTGTAACATTATGAAAAAGTCAACAATTATCTGTCCCTGTGTCTTCCACCCTCCCACTCCGTACCTACTCATCACCCTCTCATCAGTCATCACCGTTACTGTCCCTCTGTCTTCCACCCTCCCACTCTGTACCTACTCATTACCCTATCATCAGTCATAACTCTTTCCTCCCTGTGTATGTTCTGAACCACATACTCTACTTCACCCTAGAACTCTTCCTTCTCCTCCAACTCACATCTCACTTAGGGGAATATACACTGATGACATACATCAGTACTCCTTCAATTTCCATCTTAAAGTTTATTACTCTGTACGACACCCTCATTACATCCAATACACTTTAAATATGCATTTTCTTCACTACTATCCCAACACCGTTCCTCCTGCCATTCACACCAGGGTAAAACAACTTAAAACCTTCCTTAACCCCCAGAGTCCGGGCAGCGGGATTTCCCGCTCGGTCGACAGAGGCCGGGCAGCGGGAAATCCCGCTCTGTCGACAGAGTCCGGGCAGCGGGAAATCCCGCTTTTGGTAATTTATGGGGAAAAACGCCAAATTTGTCGGGATTTTTTTTGATCTGGCTATACTTCACCACCAGACCTTTTCATCCCCACATTCAATCAGTGTGTGCTTGACCGTGACAATGGCTGGTCGTAGTGAAGAAAATACGGGCTCGTTCGATTCGGTGCATCCTACCGCGCTGCCAGGCGCACCCGCTCCTGTAACCTCCACTCCGCGGGTGCAACCAGCTAGATTGCGTCATGCACCTGCAAGGTTGTCAGATTCTGCAATAGGGCGGGAATTGGAGAATCTGGCAGACCTTTCATATGGGAGTGACGACCTGGACAGCTACTCTGATACTGAATGGCAAGCTGACGAATCAACTGAGGAAGATGTCTGTGTAGCGGTGACTTCCATCACAGCTCTTCCCTCAACTTCAGCCTTGCATGATGTGTCAGAGGTTACAGCCCCTGTTGCAATTCCGTCCACCAGTGGGGTGGGAGGTAGTTTGGGAGACACTCTCTTGTCTCCCATTCCTACAACATCTGGCGTGGGAGGCAGGAAGAGGTCTACTCCTGCTTCAACCTCCAAACCTCGCTACGTCTCCACTCCCATGGGCAAGAGGCCGAGGAGGAGGTTAGATTTTTCGTCTTCCTCTTCCTCGTCGGACGAGGATGCGTCGCAAAAAGTGGTGGTAAGAGGGAGGAGAGTAGGAGTAAGAGGGAAGGGTAAAGGAAGGGGGAAGAGGACAAAGGCAGCTTATCTCTCCCCTACAGTTGACCCTGATAGCCCGCCCCCCCGTGACCTGACGCCACCTCCCCCACCACCACACTCTCCCTCTCCTCTCGTGCCTGACGACTCACTCTCGCCTGCCCCTGGTACCGCTGCACCACCACCACCACCACCACCACCACAACAACAGCAACGCGGCGCACCTCGTCATAGACCCGCTGATCCCTATGTGTGGACGGATTGCGATGAATTTGCGCCTGATATACCTATCTTTGACGACAGTCATTCAGGTATACAGGCCGCATTTCCCTGTCGTCAGAGGTCATCAATATTAGATTATTTCACTGCCTTTTTTGATATAATATTGATGACTTACATGATGCAGGAGATAAACACCTTCAAACAACTCTCTGTGCAACTCAGCAATAGACCAGGCAGGGAACATAGTAAGATGTTGCAATGGGCTGACGTCGATATTGCTGAGTTGTATGTGTGGTTAGCTTTGACCATGATGATGCCTCATGTCAAGAAACATCGCCTCAAGGACTTCTGGAGCACACACGCCCTGATATCCACACCTGCGTTCGGGAAATACATGTCCAGGGACAGGTATAGGGACATTTTGTCCTACCTGCACTTCGCCCCCAACATGGGTCCACACCCGAACGACAGGCTGTGGAAAATTAGGCCAGTAATGTCTATCCTCCAGGAGAAAATACGAGCATTTTTTCGACCATTCCAGAAAGTGGTTATCGACGAGTCTCTGGTGCTGTTCAGGGGAAGACTGTCCTTCATCCAGTACATCCCGTCAAAGAGGCATAGATTTGGCATCAAATTCTATGTCATCTGCGACTGTAAGACTGGCTATGTGTTGGATTTTATACTCTATTCAGGTACGGATGTGGATGTCCCGGCCGACGACCCTCTTGGCTTCAGCGGGAGTGTTGTCAAGGCACTCATGGGGGATTACCTTGACAACAACCACATCCTGTACACTGATAACTATTACACCTCTCCAGCACTTAGCCAGTTTCTCCTGCAGCACCAAACAGGATCCTGCGGAACTATTCGTGTCAACAGGAAGGGGTGGCCAGCATTCCCTCTCACCCGGAGGGGCGACTGCTTCAAAAAGAAATGTGGGAACATGCTGGCCATCAAATGGCACGATAAACGCCCCGTCAATATGCACACCACCGTGAACAGGGGCGTGATGCAGGATTCTGGGAAGACTGAGCGCGGCACAGGTGATACCATCTACAAGCCTGATGCTGTGCTCGATTATAACATCAATATGAGACTCGTTGATAAGTCAGACATGATGGTGAGTTCCATCGATTGTCTGAGAAAAACTTGTAAGTGGTACAAGAAGGCTTTCTTCCACCTTCTTGATGTCACAGTGCTGAACTGTTATATACTCTACCTCCAGCATCACCCTGACTCCAAGTTGGCACTCCGGGAATTCGAGCTAGAGTTGATATCTCAGCTCCTGGAGAGGTTCAGCACTGTGCAACCACAGCAAGGCAGACAGGCAGCGGCACAACGGCCTGACAGGTTGCAGCAGAGTGGCTATATGGCTCGCCACTACCTCACTAATCTGCCACCGTTGCCGTCAGGACGTCCAGGCTCTCGTCGCTGCTATGTTTGCAGGCACACAACACGTCACCCCCAGAAGTCCAAGGAAACTCGCTTCTGGTGCAAGGAATGTTGTGTGCCGTTATGCCCTGGAAACTGCTTCTCAGACTACCATATATTGGAATATATATAGAAGCAGGAAGTGATGGGAGTATGCGAATAAAGTGACAGTGACACTTGGTGACAGTGACACTATTTAGGCTATAAGAAAAGTGAGAGTGACACATTTGTACATATATTTTAGGCTGTAGTGACGTGATAGTGACACATTTGTACTTATTAGGCTATAAGAAAAGTGAGAGTGACACATTTGTACATATATTTTAGGCTGTAGTGACGTGATAGTGACACATTTGTACATATATTTTAGGCTGTAGTGACGTGATAGTGACACATTTGTACATATTAGGCTATAAGAAAAGTGATAGTGACACATTTACGCATAGAAAAAATTATAATAAAAAATTTAAAACAACAAAATACAAAAATATATAGAAAATAAGGATAACAGTGATAGTGACACATTTATATTTACGTTGAACATGAACAAATGGTGCGAATGACACTGAAAATGTTTCGCGTAAATACTGTACATAACTCCCACGCTTCTCTCCAGGGCATAAAACCACTCTGGAATGGTCAGCTAACCACACAAATAATACAGGGGCTGTAATGGTAGGATGCACACGAACCGTACGACGTGTCGCCTGGGGGAGGCAAGTGTTGCGTCATTCTGCCGGCGGCCATCTTTTCTCCACCCACGCCAGTCCTTGTCAGAGCCACGCTCACAAAGCGAACGCAGCCTCGCTCTCACGGGAAAAGTGACCTCCATTCCTCACTTGATTTCTCGGTAATGGAGTGTCCTAGAGAGCTAGGGTTGGTTTTAATGGAAAGAGGAGGAGTTGATGGTGAGTACACAATCAAATTTAAGTTGTTCAGTATTGTAGTTTAGACGTAGGGAGTAAGAGAAGTAGAGTGATTTTCCGGGAAATACCCGGACAGGCAGGATTAAATTAAGTATTGGCCCCGTACACACAGCACGTAATTTCATTCTTGGCCCGGCCCGGAGGGGTTAATTAATAAACCTCACTTTACTACCCTGGCATTTTGATTCCTGTATACACAATACGTTTAACTTTCTCCTTTCCATCACCTCTCTCACTTTACCAGTCATTGTACCAAAATTCAAAGTTCCCACCCTCAACTTTACTCGTCTACCATCCTAGCTCTTCCTTTTTCTGGAGCTGTTAACATCCTTTACTTCTTCCCTTCTTTTGTCCACCATTACCATAATTTCCACCTGTACCATGCTGGACCGGTGTGGGTCGTTGCTGACCCAAACCTTGACGGATCCTATGTGGTATTTTCATTCATTGTGATCAGTATATTGATTTGGTAGGTTCATACACTGGATGTCATACCGAATCGTTCATTGGTGAGGGGGAAGAGTGGGAGAGTGTAGCCAGGGTATGTCTGCCACCAGTGTGAAGTTTGGTGAATACATACTACAATACATTCTACAATACATACTACACTACATAGTACAATATGTATTACACATGTGAAAACTTAGGTTATTAACTTAGGTTTGTTTTATAGATAAACTGAAACATTCCCTTTTTATTGGACACATTAGTGAGTTTAAAAATTCACCTATATATGTAAGTAAATCACTTGATACATGTGATCCAGGAATATGAAGATATCCACAAGGAAGAAGAAACCCGAAGTCCCATATACATGAATGACACTACTATCTCTGTGTTCAGGTAAACATTCACTGGAATTTCCATTTATTGTCAGTGCTGGACGTCTGACAAATGTTCGTAGGTGGAAGTGTTGGTATGTTATAATTATTTTGGATTGACAAGGAGAAATGATATAATATCCCATCAAAAACAACCTTACCTAACAAAATATGACCATACTAACAATATTATGAGTTGATTCTCAAGTTTATCATACCTGATAATATAATTTATACATTCCTGGCCATTATAAGTCTGTCTGCAGATAATCCATCTGGTGATTGCCACCTTAATGCCTATCACCCTATTTGGGGTATTAAGGCATCCATTCATTTTCTCTTTTTCTGTCTCCCTTTTTTGTTGGCAAAGCCATATTGTTGGTGACTTTTGTTGTATATAGGGCGAAACTGGTCCTCGGTGTTGTCCTGCTTGACCATACTTCCCTAATCTGGAAGATGTCGGGGTCATGGTGAGGAAGGATATGTTGGTGGAATAGGTTGATGCGAAGAGAGGCGGACATCCACCAGTCCACGGTGACAGTGGGTGGTGGCTTGGTCGGTGGGCTGACAGTCATCCTCTTCCTCCTCCTCTTCCTTTTCTTCACCGTCTGCCATTCCCCTTCATCTTCCATTTCCATGTAGTCAGAGTTGTCTTCTCTGGTGGTGTTGGAGCAGGAACTGGTGTCTGTGTTCTCCTCTGTTTGAGAGTCTAATTGGGAAGGTTCATGTGCTGGTGGTGCCTTCCCGCTGTTCGCCGTGTTGAGTGGGCGAGGCAGCATTAAACGGTGACGGGGGTG
The DNA here is from genome assembly GCA_033782935.1 of Petrolisthes cinctipes. Classification (NCBI taxonomy): domain Eukaryota; kingdom Metazoa; phylum Arthropoda; class Malacostraca; order Decapoda; family Porcellanidae; genus Petrolisthes; species Petrolisthes cinctipes. The sequence continues at coordinate 83,172 of JAWQEG010002035.1, forward strand.
GGCAAGAGGGGGTGGTGGTGGCGGCACGTCCACTCTGCTATTGCCCCGTCGTGCAGGCTTGCTGCCTCGTTTCCTGGTGGTGGTGGTGGTGGTGGTGGTTGTAGATCATGAGAAATGGCTATTGGTAGCAAACCATTTCTCCTGAAGATGTCCAGGAGGAGGTCAGAGAGATGACCTAGCCCTTCTGGAGCTAAGGCAACAGCAGTCTTGGTGCAGACGGTGAAGATGTCTGCCTCCTGCTGTCCTCGCTGCTGTGGTTGAGCGCCAGCTGTCTTCCTCCCATGGGCATGGAGTGAGTCTAGGACCTGCCCACCATCAGGTCCGGCTACGTTGGTAGCCTCCACGCCCCTCATTTCCTTCACAGGGAAGGACACTTCCTCTCCGTTCCCCAGTGATGGTGGCGAGGTAGTGGCAGCAGAAAGACAAATACCCTTCTTGTGAATGAATAAGTCTTGCTCGTCGCAGATAACAAAGCCATAGCCCTTCAAATGGTTAAACAACTTCACCCTGCCAACAAGAAGGTCGGCAGGGGAAGTGGCAGTGTTGGTGGTAGGTGTTTACTGGACCATGTTTGGTTGTAGAATCCTGCACGTTAATGCTCACTCCAGCTCTGATTGAGTGTGGACTTTCCTCTCCTCCTCAGCTCTGTGTTGTGGATTCGATACTGTTATTGTGTCCGTTGTCTGCTTTCTCGTGTTCTCGAGTTTTGTCCTGTAATGAATGTGTGTGTGTTCTCGGTCTTGTCTACCTTCCATGTTTTGTTGTTGATATGTTGTCTGATGCTATGCCTGACAGTTTCTAAGGTGGTCACTGACAGCATGAAGTAAAGATGCCTGCAGTCACATCCCGGTTCATCTTCAAAGCTTCAACTAAAGGTGTATACGTATTAGTGCTTCTTCTGTACCTCCATTGATCCTGACAATCCTGATCTTACCTTGCATACATAGCTTCTAGCCACAACGCCTTCTTCTGTACTTCCACCGATCCTGACATGACCTTTCAGCTTCGGGAAGGTACTCTGGATCTCATCCTCACATCTGGACTGATAACATCTCAGAACCAGTGCTCCACTGTGCCAGTTTTATTCTCTGTTCATGTCACACTTTGGCTTCGTTATATTCTACCTGCTGGGTCTACTGCTCCTGCCACTCGTTTACATATTGCTGTGCCTGTAAATCATTATATTCTACCTGCTGGGTCAACTGCTCCTGCCACTCGTTTACATATTGCTGTGCCTGTAAATCATTATATTCTATCTGCTGGGTCTACTGCTCCTGCCACTCGTTTACATATTGCTGTGCCTGTAAATCATTATATTCTACCTGCTGGGTCAACTGCTCCTGCCACTCGTTTACATATTGCTGTGCCTGTAAATCATTATATTCTACCTGCTGGGTCTACTGCTCCTGCCACTCGTTTAAATATTGCTGTGCCTGTAAATCAAGAGCGGGATACCTTTGTACAGTAGGGTGAATGTCAGATGAGACTTTCTGGAACATGTCGCAGGCAGCAGTGACAAACGAGGACCACAAAGAGGCTTTGTACATAAATTGTATTGAAAAAAAAAAAATAGAAATTAGTAAGATGGCTTTGTGACATTGTTCATTGAAAAGTGTTCTTGGTAAACATACAAATTAGTGTGATGGTTGGTTTTACTTGCCATAAACAATTGTTTCAATGTTCAGTTCAATGGATAAGAATCACAACAGAAGAATATCATTGAGGTGACAGTCCGAGAGCTGATAGTGAAGGTGAGACTTGGTGACCAGAGTACCAAGTAGCCTTGACTTGGAGAGAGTGCAGGGTTGACAACAATATTTGTCAGCAGATAGTTGGCTCTTGGCAAATAATAATTGTATTTGGCTGGAGTTTTGTGTGCCGGATTGCAATGTAATGCCAATCATTGTCTAGGACCGGACGATAGGCCATCATGGGCTGCATCTGGCCTGCGGGCTAAGGTTGGCCACCCATTGCAGGCCGGATTCCATTATTAATTCGGAGTATGTTCACTGGCCACACAATATGCCTCTGTGGGCCGGATGTTACCCGCTCCTACTCTAAATATATGCTGATGGACATCTTATTTATGACTCATATGTTACTAACTATTTACCTTTCTTTGCCGGACCAGTTATACTCTGATCTTTTCTTTGACAGTCATGTCGTTTACAAGTTATTTGTCTCCCAGACACACCTCCAACTTCGTTGGATGCTTTACACAAGAGAGTTTTATACAGAGTTGTTGACAGTAACGTTCTATTCTTGTCTCATGAGAGAGAGAGAGAGAGAGAGAGAGAGAGAGAGAGAGAGAGAGAGAGAGTATTTACACGTGGGACAGACAGAAAGAAGATAATCAAATCTAAACAGGAAAAATGTGCTTACTGTGTGATGAAACACACTCACATTAAATCAGAGCAATGACATGTGACAAGGAATAAAAAGAGAAACAGAAAAACGAAAGAAAATGGTTATTGACTGGCAGGTGTGCAGTACAGAAGAGTGTATGGAATTATGATAGTGTGTCAAATTATAGGACATGAAGTATTATAGAGCGTTTTTAGCCCATCATATTGGTGGAATGTGAAGTTAATTTGTGGGGAAACAAACACACACATCTCTGCTTGGGGCCTTTACTTGGGCCCCGCTTCCTTTCTGCTACACATGGTCCAGTGTTCGGTCCTTGCTCGGGACACCATAAAAATCTTTTACTGGTTCCAGAGGTTACCACCCCTGTGAGCAGGGTGTGGGGAGTTTGAGTTGGCTGTCTCAGTGACGTCTTCCTACTTACCCAGCTATAGCCGAAGCTGACTCGGGTCTCACGTGAGTGGAGAGGTCTCTGGGCCACTCATCATCCTTGTGATGCGTGCTATTGTAGTATTTCATACAGTCTAGTGTGTGCTTCACTCTGTCCCATTGACTACCACTCATAAGCGGACCTATAACCTTTTATTATTAATCTGAGTAAAGTTGTGAGCATCAAAATTATAAGGTTTATGCCTATTACTATTTTAATGTTAGTACAATGACAACATAAAACTCAGACTATATCAGAGTGAGTATGGTATAATAAAGACAAGTCTGTGAAATTAAATCGATAGGAGAGATTGGTGATTGGTAAGACAAGAAAGAAACAGAGTCCAGTGTGGTAATAAAAGAAACGAAAGAGGGAATGATTGATAGAGACAATGGAAAGAAGAGTATTTGTCACACTGTATTACCCGTGTTAAACAAATGGTAACGAATAATGTTAAATCACAACAGGGACGAAATATTCATGTTACTAAAATACATATTAAAGATTAAATTAATACTTAATAGCAACGGAGGTATAAATGGAAGGTTACTTAACATTGAATGGGGAGAGGAGAGGCGAGGAGGGGAAGTACTGTATTTATAGAACAACAAAAAAACATGTTTTGGTATAACACACACTGCCATTATCTATGTTGATGACGTGTGTATCTGACAACGTTATTTTATTCTTGCAATGTTACCTCTATGACTGAAAATGCTTGGTTATATTTAACCCCCAAAGTCCGGGCAGCGGGATTTCCCGCTCGGTCGACAGAGTCCGGGCAGCGGGAAATCCCGCTTTTGGTAATTTATGGGGAAAAACGCCAAATTTGTCGGGATTTTTTTTGATCTGGCTATACTTCACCACCAGACCTTTTCATCCCCACATTCAATCAGTGTGTGCTTGACCGTGACAATGGCTGGTCGTAGTGAAGAAAATACGGGCTCGTTCGATTCGGTGCATCCTACCGCGCTGCCGGGCGCACCCGCTCCTGTAACCTCCACTCCGCGGGTGCAACCAGCTAGATTGCGTCATGCACCTGCAAGGTTGTCAGATTCTGCAATAGGGCGGGAATTGGAGAATCTGGCAGACCTTTCATATGGGAGTGACGACCTGGACAGCTACTCTGATACTGAATGGCAAGCTGACGAATCAACTGAGGAAGATGTCTGTGTAGCGGTGACTTCCCTCACAGCTCTTCCCTCAACTTCAGCCTTGCATGATGTGTCAGAGGTTACAGCCCCTGTTGCAATTCCGTCCACCAGTGGGGTGGGAGGTAGTTTGGGAGACACTCTCTTGTCTCCCATTCCTACAACATCTGGCGTGGGAGGCAGGAAGAGGTCTACTCCTGCTTCAACCTCCAAACCTCGCTACGTCTCCACTCCCATGGGCAAGAGGCCGAGGAGGAGGTTAGATTTTTCGTCTTCCTCTTCCTCGTCGGACGAGGATGCGTCGCAACCAGTGGTGGTAAGAGGGAGGAGAGTAGGAGTAAGAGGGAAGGGTAAAGGAAGGGGGAAGAGGACAAAGGCAGCTTATCTCTCCCCTACTGTTGACCCTGATAGCCCGCCCCCCCGTGACCTGACGCCACCTCCCCCACCACCACACTCTCCCTCTCCTCTCGTGCCTGACGACTCACTCTCGCCTGCCCCTGGTACCGCTGCACCACCACCACCACCACCACCACCACCACAACAACAACGCCAACAACGACAGCAACGCGGCGCACCTCGTCATAGACCCGCTGATCCCTATGTGTGGACGGATTGCGATGAATTTGCGCCTGATATACCTGCCTTTGACGACAGTCATTCAGGTATACAGGCCGCATTTCCCTGTCGTCAGAGGATTAGATTATTTCACTGCCTTTTTTGATATAATATTGATGACTTACATGATGCAGGAGATAAACACCTTCAAACAACTCTCTGTGCAACTCAGCAATAGACCAGGCAGGGAACATAGTAAGATGTTGCAATGGGCTGACGTCGATATTGCTGAGTTGTATGTGTGGTTAGCTTTGACCATGATGATGCCTCATGTCATGAAACATCGCCTCAAGGACTTCTGGAGCACACACGCCCTGATATCCACACCTGCGTTCGGGAAATACATGTCCAGGGACAGATATAGGGACATTTTGTCCTTTTTTTTTTTTTTTTTTTTTTTTTTTTTTTTTTTTTTTTTTATATGTTCCGACACTGGACATAGGCTTCATCAAGCCCGTTACCGTGGCCCAGGTCAACTGCTGCTCACACACACACACGTCACGACTTCCGAACTGGTACCCAGCCACAGAGGGAGGGAATTGAGGGTTATTCCCAAATACTGCAGCTGTTATGGTACCAGCGAGGGTGTTTTACGACGTTCGGTGGCCTTATAGTTAGTGCCTGACACTCAAATCGGAAGAGTAAATATTCTCAGGCCCTCACCTGAGAGGATCGATCTCCCGACCTCTAGGATATGAGTCCAGAACACTAACCACTCGGCCACCTGCACTTCGCCCCCAACATGGGTCCACACCCGAACGACAGGCTGTGGAAAATTAGGCCAGTAATGTCTATCCTCCAGGAGAAAATACGAGCATTTTTTCGACCATTCCAGAAAGTGGTTATCGACGAGTCTCTGGTGCTGTTCAGGGGAAGACTGTCCTTCATCCAGTACATCCCGTCAAAGAGGCATAGATTTGGCATTAAATTCTATGTCATCTGCGACTGTAAGACTGGCTATGTGTTGGATTTTATACTCTATTCAGGTACGGATGTGGATGTCCCGGCCGACGACCCTCTTGGCTTCAGCGGGAGTGTTGTCAAGGCACTCATGGGGGATTACCTTGACAACAACCACATCCTGTACACTGATAACTATTACACCTCTCCAGCACTTAGCCAGTTTCTCCTGCAGCACCAAACAGGATCCTGCGGAACTATTCGTGTCAACAGGAAGGGGTGGCCAGCATTCCCTCTCACCCGGAGGGGCGACTGCATCAAGAAGAAATGTGGGAACATGCTGGCCATCAAATGGCATGATAAACGCCCCGTCAATATGCTCACCACCGTGAACAGGGGCGTGATGCAGGATTCTGGGAAGACTGAGCGCGGCACAGGTGATACCATCTACAAGCCTGATGCTGTGCTCGATTATAACATCAATATGAGACTCGTCGATAAGTCAGACATGATGGTGAGTTCCATCGATTGTCTGAGAAAAACTTGTAAGTGGTACAAGAAGGCTTTCTTCCACCTTCTTGATGTCACAGTGCTGAACTGTTATATACTCTACCTCCAGCATCACCCTGACTCCAAGTTGGCACTCCGGGAATTCGAGCTAGAGTTGATATCTCAGCTCCTGGAGAGGTTCAGCACTGTGCAACCACAGCAAGGCAGACAGGCAGCGGCACAACGGCCTGACAGGTTGCAGCAGAGTGGCTATATGGCTCGCCACTACCTCACTAATCTGCCACCGTTGCCGTCAGGACGTCCAGGCTCTCGTCGCTGCTATGTTTGCAGGCACACAACACGTCACCCCCAGAAGTCCAAGGAAACTCGCTTCTGGTGCAAGGAATGTTGTGTGCCATTATGCCCTGGAAACTGCTTCTCAGACTACCATATATTGGAATATATATAGAAGCAGGAAGTGATGGGAGTATGCGAATAAAGTGACAGTGACACTTGGTGACAGTGACACTATTTAGGCTATAAGAAAGGTGAGAGTGTCACATTTGTACATATATTTTCGGCTGTAGTGACGTGATAGTGACACATTTGTACTTATTAGGCTATAAGAAAAGTGAGAGTGACACATTTGTACATATATTTTAGGCTGTAGTGACGTGATAGTGACACATTTGTACATATTAGGCTATAAGAAAAGTGAGAGTGACACATTTACGCATAGAAAAAATGATAATAAAAAATTTAAAACAACAAAATACAAAAATATATAGAAAATAAGGATAACAGTGATAGTGACACATTTATATTTACGTTGAACATGAACAAATGGTGCGAATGACACTGAAAATGTTTCGCGTAAATACTGTACATAACTCCCACACTTCTCTCCAGGGCATAAAACCACTCTGGAATGGTCAGCTAACCACACAAATAATACAGGGGCTGTAATGGTAGGATGCACACGAACCGTACGACGTGTCGCCCGGGGGAGGCAAGTGTTGCGTCATTCTGCCGGCGGCCATCTTTTCTCCACCCACGCCAGTCCTTGTCAGAGCCACGCTCACAAAGCGAACGCAGCCTCGCTCTCACGGGAAAAGTGACCTCCATTCCTCACTTGATTTCTCGGCAATGGAGTGTCCTAGAGAGCTGGGGTTGGTTTTAATGGAAAGAGGAGGAGTTGATGGTGAGTACACAATCAAATTTAAGTTGTTCAGTATTGTAGTTTAGACGTAGGGAGTAAGAGAAGTAGAGTGATTTTCCGGGAAATACCCGGACAGGCAGGGTAAAAGTTAGTATTGCGCCCGTAACCACAGAGCGTAATTCCATTCTTGGCCCGTCCCGGAGGGGTTAATAAACAACTTTCTGGCAATGTTATATATACTTCTGTGTGTTGGTATCTGTAAACAAAAATCTTCCTGCACCAATATCATATATTTCTCGATAATATTATAATTCCACCTTCTAAACATATAAAGTATAATTATAACTTTGAGGAATTTCTTGTTAAATTATTATAGTTCACATATGGTCATCTGTAATATCATACATTTAAACCATATATACCTGTCAATTCTATCACATAGAGTGTTCCCTGATTAACAGGAACGTATCATGGACTAAGAAAGAGAAGCTTCTGGTATTGACTGTACAGCTGTGTTTATGATTCCCTGAGACACATCTTATGGAGGGAACTTGACCTTCTCTATCCTTACTGGACAGTAGGTAGTTGAATCAAACTGTCTGACCAACACACACAGTGAAGCTAACAATAATATTATATGGAGGGAACTTGACCTTCTCTATCCTTACTGGACTGCAGGTAGTTGAATCAAACTGTTTGACCAACACACACAGTAAAGCTATATATACATATGTATATATAAACATTTATTTATTTATATCGGTATCTTTGTGACGGTGATGCGAGATGATCGATAATTTAATTTATAATATGATAATTATAAACTTACCTTGCCTGGTTAATTTATGATCTTCGTTGGTTGGCTGCAGCGAAGAAAAGAATCAACCACCCCCGCACATAGAATTTTTAATGTTCTGGGGTTCTTCCCGATATATATGTATTTTTATAGATAAACAAATCTACTGGTGCATTCAAACAACCAATTGCAATTTTCTATATTCATTCAACTCCAGTAGCCAACATGAATAATTAAATTTTTCACACACACGCATGCGCTTACACAATGCTAGCTAGCTAACCGCGCTCTCGCTCGCGTCGCTTCGTCCCGCTCGTATACGTGACGATTCTCTAGCGATAGTCTAGCTTACGTTAACACTGTAATACTTCTATCAATGCTAACACTCAATTTATATATATATCACAGGTGCTGTTTTCTGGACCTCCTACTCAATTACCTTTAATATCAATGAATCAATATCAAGTTTGGAATATTTTCTAATGTCTCACACTTGGTAATTATTTTCAGAGCCTCGCAACACACACTCGTAATTTTTCAAGACCAGCTCCCCTCTCACCTTTAATTTTTACTGATTACTGTCGATGCGATTGACCAGTTATACAACTATAAAGCCTTGTGAATCGTGGTAATATCCAACAACTCGACGTTTACGTTGTTCACTTCCCCACTCAACACGTGGAGGTTAATTAAGGCAAGCAAGAAGCTAGCTACACGAGTGTGTCTCCTCAAGTGTCCTTTCCAAACTGACTATATTTTTCAACATTAACTGAGAGGCTGGAAGTTCAAATTTTTCCTGACTCCTCCCCCTACCTGTATTCGTTTTTCCTAACTGGCTACGATTTACATTTTATCCATTCATTCCTTAGTTATACATGCAATTTCAATTTACCTATGGCGTACTATTAATTCCCGATAATTTCCCTCCACTTCACGATCATTTGCAATACCATAAGTTACCCTGGTAGCATAATTTATTAATACAAGATGTAGTTAACCTACGAACACCTTATAGGACTGGATGTGGCAAATTTCAGTTGAGACCTGACCTTCCTTACCTTTTTTAATTAAGCTACTACCTGGTCTATTTTAGGTTGCGGATTAAGACTGCACCCACATATTAACCCACTCCTACATCCTTTGTTCCTCTGCATGGAAACTTCCACTACTCTAGAACATTCTATGCCTTGACACAAATATGGAATTTTCCCAATCTGTCAGCCTATTAATTATGCTTACATACGCGATAATTTAAATTACGTTATGAGTCTATGGCTGACACGTGACAATCTTTCTGCCCATCTATTTACCATTGATGAAATACATTAGTTGTTGTGTGTTCATAATGATACGAGTGGAATGGTGATGATGACAGGTGTTACATTACACTCTGCTTTGACATTTTATTCTCCCCTTTCTTATAAGTTTCAAAGGTAGGCCATTATCTCCCACACTCCCTCCCTCCCTCCCTTTCTCCCTCGATTTTCGTTCTCACTCTCTCTCTCACTCTCTCCATATTTGATTAAACCTTCGTCTCTCTCTCTCTCTCTCATCTCTCTCTCTCTCTCTCTCTCTCTCTCTCTCTCTCTCTCTCTCTCCTCTCTCTCTCTCTCTCTCTCTCTCTCTCTCTCTCTCTCTCTTTGTTATGACTCAGGAAATCCCCATCGTTGAGGCAAAAATTGAGTGAGTTTATTTCCTCTCTGTCCAAGGTTGATGTCACCAACGAGAACTTTTGGGTGTAAGGTTACCCTCCATACACACGGGTCTGGGACTACAAACAATATTATAGTAAGAACAAAGGTTTCTTATCCCCTTGTTTTGCCAGTATATAAATATTATCAGGTGTCTCAGACCAGTTATTACACGGAAGAAAACAAGTTATTAATTGTAATTATAACACACACCATGTGTGTGTGTGTGTGTGTGTGTGTGATCCTACAAGTTATCCACTCATTGATTCTAGTGTTCTTCCCTACATCCTGAAAGTGTGGATGGTAAATAATATACAACCCTTGTCAAGGGAATTTGAAAGTTACTATATTGATTTGACAAGATGTAATAACACAATTATTTACAAAGGATTAAGTTGTTCGCAGTACACTGGAATTCATTATCTAATATGTTTTATCTCTTCCTCCACTGTCCCAATGGATGACGTCATGACACTTTCTGTGTGCGTAGGTGTATGTGTGTGTGTGGTCAGGTACTGGATTTGCAACCATCCTGTAGTGTTGTGTTTGTATAAATCCTTCTCAACTTCAGCATTACAGTGCTTCAATCTCTGGTGTTTATTATCTAGAAGAACCTTCCACATATTGGGTAAAGTGTTTTGTTGCTACTATTAATATTAAATCCTGCACTCAACTATTTTGGATTGTCTTCCTTTGAAATGCTCTGTATTTCTTCATAATCTCTCCCTCTCTTTTTATCACTTCCTATCTTTCCTCTCTTATATTCTTTGGTCAGGTTTCTTCTGTGGCAACATTCTTTTCAGTACTGAATATTTCCACCTTGCAATCCTCCCTCAATTCTTCTTTGAGTAATAATAAGTACACTTGGACATTGTGAACCAACACTACCAACATTAACCATCACATTGTCAGGTGATATTTAATATTTAATATTGATCATAATAAGTTATTGGAGACCAATTTAGTTTTAATAAATAACAAACACTACCAACATTAACCATTACATTGTCAGGTGACATTTTTAATATTTAATATCGATCATAATAAGTTGTTGTAGACCAATTTAGTTTTAATAAATACAGTAATGGTAATACTAGTAATGTATAGTAAGCCCCTCACCCAGGTCCGTGAGTTTAAGGGGGTGCGGGAGTAGGGGACAGGCTTGGGGGGGTTTTGCGGGGTGCGGGAATAGGGGGACAGGCTTGGCGTAGGTAGAAAGCCTGTCTCCTATTCCCACACTCTCCTAACCCCCCCCCCCCAGAGCCTGTCCCTCTACTCCTGCATCCCCCTAAGCCTGTTCCCCTACCCCCGCGCCCCCTAACCCCCCCCCCCCCCAGCCTGTCCCCCTACTCCCGCATCCCCCCCCCCAAGCCTGTGCCCCTATTCCCGCACCCCCTTAATTAAAACTGTTTACTGAGGGGTTACTACCATGGCTGGGAGTTGGCCTGGCCTGGCTGACGTTCACGGAGATTATCTCATCACAGGAAGAGATGAAGAGAAACTAGATATTGAGGGAGGGAAGCAGGGAGAGGAAGGGAGAGAGAGTGTTAGAGAGGGAGGGAGCGAGAGAGTGGACAGTGAAGGAAGAAGGAGGGAGAGGGAGGGGAGAGAGTGTGTGAGGTAGGTAGGAAGGGAGGGAGGGAAGGAGGAGAGAGAGTGTGAGGGAGGGAGGGAAGGAGGAGAGTGTGAGGGAGGGAGGTGAGTGAGAGAGTGGACAGTGAAGGAAGAAGGAGGGAGAGGAGGGGAGAGAGAGTGTGAGGGAGGGAGGGAGAGAGTTGGTAAAATTAGTATATATTGCTTACTGTTATAGCAAAGTTTAACTCTCTCTCTCTCTCTGTAAGGTCTGTTATGGTCTGTGTTTCTTTGTAACTAACTTACTCTCTCTCTCTCTCTCTCTCTCTCTCTCTCTCTCTCTCTCTCTCTCTCTCTCTCTCTCTCTCTCACTGTAAGGTCTGTTGTTGTCTGTGTTTCTATTTAACTAACTCTCTCTCTCTCTCTCTCTCTCTCTCTCTCTCTCTCTCTCTCTCTCTCTCTCTCTCTCCTCTGTAAGGTCTGTTGTTGTCTGTGTTTCTATGTAACTAACTCTCTCTCTCTCTCTCTCTCTCTCTCTCTCTCTCTCTCTCTCTCTCTCTCTCTCTCTCTCTCTCTCTCTCTCTCTCTCTCTCTCTTGTGACAGTGGAAATGTCCTGATAATCTGCAAACTATAAATATATTATTTTTTTTGGATACATCCTGTGATAAGTTGTGCAGGCAGTGTTATGTACTGTGTAATGGTGGGTTGTGTGTGTGTGTGTAAGGAGGGAGGGTTGGGTGTGTGTGTGTGGGGAAGGAGGGAGGGTTGGGTGTGTGTGTGTAAGGAGGGAGGGTTGGATGTGTGTGTGTAAGGAGGGAGGGTTGGGTGTGTGTAGGGAAGGAGGGAGGGTTGGGTGTGTGTGTGTAAGGAGGGAGGGTTGGGTGTGTGTGTGGGGAAGGAGGGAGGGTTGGGTGTGTGTGTGTGTGGAAGGAGGGAGGGTTGTGTGTGTGGGGGGAAGGAGGGAGGGTTGAGTGTGTGTGTGGAAGGAGGGAGGGTTGGGTGTGTGTGGGGAAGGAGGGAGGGTTGGGTGTGTGTGTGGAAGGAGGGAGGGTTGGGTGTGTGTGTGGAAGGAGGTAGGGTTGGGTGTATGTGAGGAAGGAGGGAGGGTTGGGTGTGTGAGAGGAAAGAGAGAGGAAGGAGGGAGGGTTGGATGTGTGAGGGGAAGGAGAGAGGAAGGATGGAGGGTTGAAAGAGAACGATGAAGTAAGCGTTAGGAGGAGAGGGAAGAGGAGGGATGAAGGAAAGGGAGGAAATTAAATGAAGTGATAGGAGAAAAAGGATAAGGGTAAGAAAGGGAGGATTGGGGATGGTAAAGGAGAGGAAGGGAGAGGGATTTGAAGCTGTAAAGGAAGGGAGGGGAGACGAGGGAAAGGGAGAAGATGTGTAGGGAAAGGAAGGGAAGGGTAGATAGGGCAAAGAAAGGGAGGGGGGGCGAGGGAAAGGGAGAAGAGGTGTAGGGAAGGGAAGGGAAGAGTAGGGTAGGTATGGTAAAGGAGGGGAAGGGAGAGGAAGGGAAGGGAGAAGAGGGATAGGGAAGGGAAGGGTAGATAGGGTAACGGAAGGGGAGGGAGAGGGAGGGGAAGGGAGAAGAGGGGTAGGGGAGGGTAGGTAGGGTAAAAGAAGGGGAGGGAGAGGGAGGGAACAGGAGGGGAAGGGAGAAGAGGGGTAGGGAAGGGAAGGGAGGAGAGGGATAGGGAAGGGTAGGTATGGTAAAGGAAGGGAAAGGAGAGGGAGGGAACAGGAGGGGAAGGGAGAAGAGGGGTAGGGAAGTGAGGGAAGGAGAGGGATAGGGAAGGGTAGGTAGGGTAAAGGAAGGGAAGGAGAGGGACGAATAGGAGAATATAAAGGAAGGAAGAGAAGGAGGGATAAGGGATGGTAAAGCCGGGGAAGGGAGAGGAGGAATACAATATTAATGTATACAATATAATACAAACAGTAACAGATCTGTTGGTCCTTTAGAGGCTGTTTTGATTCTAAGGTGCTAACTACTTGTAGAGATAATGAATAAAATAATAATAATAATAATAATAATAATAATAATAATAATAATATTAACATTAATAATAATAATAATAATAATAATAATAATAATAATAATAATAATAATAATAATAATATTAATAATAATAATAATAATAACAATAATAATAATATAATAATAATAATAATAATATTAATAATAATAATAATATTAATAATAATAATAATAATAATATTAATATTAATATTAATATTAATAATAATAATAATAATAATATTAATAATAATAATAATAATAATAATAATAATAATAATAATAATGTTGTTGTTGTTGTTGCGGTGGACCAAGACCAATTAAAGGTGTAATATACTTATGGTTCATTGGAGCACTTTGATTCCTTTGAAGTATACCAGGAAACAGGACCACAATAACATTAATAATGGTGTTCTGTTGCTTGGAATAGTGTGGAGGAATCAGTTGCTCCAGATTTACCAACACTGTACTACTCCCATTTAACTTCCTGGCTATCTGTTGGTATATTTCTAAAGCCACTTTATTTATTTATTAATATAAGTAACAAGGAAGCATTACCATCTTGTATTACCATTATAATGTTATATTTCATTCAATATAATCTTGTACCAGTTCTGAAGGCTTGAACTCTGGGCAGAACTTGGTAACTTACTTGTATGTAATTCTTGTAGTTGTAGTGTAGTAGTTGTTGTTGTTGTTGTTGTTGTTGTTGTTTTAGGTAACGTGGAAGACGGGGTGCTTTCTTAAGTTTGCTTAGGTGATTGACTTCACAAGTTTCTTAAGGCTTAATTTATTAATATGTGTACTTATCTATACAGGGTATTATCGTGATGTGCCTTGCCTTATGTGGTATTATGTCTCTCTCTATGGAGACAGTTTATAGCCCTTAGGGAGTTAGTGTGGTATCCTAACTCCTGGTGTACCTCCTCTGCTTATATACATTTCAAACACCATAGTTTACAGAATGGCTAGAGTGTGACTGTGTTGCCTGTGAATGGTCAGTTTGATTCTGTACCTACTTCTCTCTTCTCGTGTGAAAGGGAAAGTGGGCCACCCCTTTTCTATCTCTCTCTCTCTCTCTCTCTCTTTTACTCTCTTTCCTACCTCTCCTTCGAAGGGGAGGTAGGAAGGGTTAATTGTCTTTGTATGACCTGACGCCGCACCTGTGTGTGTGTGTGTGTGTGTGTCCCCTGACCAGGTGGCCTGTTTCTGATCGTAAACAGATTAGAAGTAGTGACCCTTTTCTAAATGGTTTTATGGTGTGTACACCGCTCAGTCCGCTACCCTCGACTGGCCTCCAGGCGTTTGCTTTATGCTTTATTTAATAGAAGGCCAGTTCACAATGTTGGTAGGGCTAGATAACTAAGATATTAACAATGAATACATGTATAGTAATATAAAAATAGACATTAAGACATTGGCACACCATATACTTAAAATTAACATTACCGGTAATACATGAATATAAATACATGAACATGAATACATTGTTACATAAAATTTCATCTTAATATTAATGTGTTTAGCTAGGTGCATGTTATTGTGTCTATATAATCTAACCTATGCTAAAAATTCACACATTAATGAGGGGGGAGCCGTGTTGCTATGTTGTAGCTGTGAAATGACAGTCTTGTTCTTTTCATCACAAGATAATTCAGTATACTTCGATAGTTCTTTCTTATATAATACAAAAATAGTATTTTAGACTGTCTTATACAATACATAAATTTTATAGTACATGCCAGAAAGATAAGACATGGGATAATAAACATTGGTACCAAGTTTTATTTTGATCACTATGTGGAGGAATCAAATGATATAATAAGGATGATTGAATCCTATTCTCATTGAGTAACATAATAGTTTCATTTTGTCTGATACAACTGATAATGAATTAGGAGATGTTAAACAATTCAACTTTAAATGAAATATGTTGAAAAGGTGGAATTGATTGTGCTATGTTTTCTAGCAAATTATGTTTACTAGGCAAGGTACGATTCCCTTGGATCGTATTGCCGATGAGTCTGCTTCTTTATAGTTGCCTTGAACCATACCATGTGTAGGGTGATTAGGGCAAATTAATGTTAATTGTGTATTAGCAGGTAAGTATAGATAGTGGAAATTAAAATTGATGATGAAAGAGAGTTTGATTAGTAATAGATATGAATGTACATGCATATAGTGCTTGATTAGTAGTACTTATGATTCTAAGCAAGTGGAGATTTTGCATCCTTTGGAGACTTAAATGCAACTTAAATGCAAAGAAATATGCAAGACAAACATATATGAAGATATGCAACATGGCACTTGAAGTGTTGTGTGTCACTGATGACATCCTCACTAAGTATAATACTTATTGGATGAAAATTGAATATTAAATGATTACTTCCCTTTTCATAGGGAATTGTAGAAGTGCGTAGCTTGTGAATAACATTTTACCTTTTATGGGAATAATAATGAGTATATGATTTTGTATTAAAATACTACGCATGACTGGTTAATAATATTTCATGAAAGAAATAAGGAAGATGAGATTTCATCATTGATTGTACCATTGCATCTCGTAGCTATTGGAGTGGTAATAATATTGTGAGTTGATCTTATCTTACCCGCAGTAAATATTCTCTTAATAAGTGGTTGTAATTCCTCTCTAAGTTCCTCACCTGCTATCATTTTTCCGCAAACTCACAGAAATAAAATAGAAGCCTAAAAAATGATGTGATTATTTCATATATGTAGTTCATTTCATTCGTTGCTCATATAAACTATCTAAATCGTATTTAATTTCTGTGCAATGATTTACACTCTAATACAGTATATACCTGTTAACTCTATCTTACCTTGATTTGCAAAGGCTTGTCCTGCAATCTTTTATGTATGGGATAATGCTTGTATACCACTATACCTCTAAGCATTACCAAATAGTGCTCATGAAATTTCACTTAAAAATTATCTAAATCACGCTCTGGGCTGTGATGATGGCTCTAAGCCATTATATTTTTTTTTTTTTTTGTATAATAAGCTAGCAATATTACCTGAGTCGCTGAATCCATTCCTAGGGCGCCCAATAGTGCAAGGACACTCTAGAAGATAATGCACTTACATAGGTAAATTCAGTTGTGTGATACCTGTCAAACAAAACTAGTGTATCATTAAGTATTTTATCTGTAATTACTGCTCAATGGCAGAAATTTTGGTAATAATTCATATATCCAGTAAAGAGTAAGAAATAGTGATCATATCGTTCATCACCAATATTTTATTTCTTTTCCTTTTCTTTTCAACTGTTTGATAAAATTGTAAACGAGAGCTCTCGGATTGTAAGACGTCATCTTTATCTGTGTTATGCACCTCGTCGTTATGCATGTAGCCGCCGCGAGTATGACATGAAAACCGTTATATAGGTTAATTTGGGCCACATTTGTAAGAAGATATATTATTTTTCATTGGAAACCGATCGGAGTTTGTGTTTGTAAGTGTTTATTTTATTATCATCAATAGTAGGGATAATATTACGAGGAAGAGGACATTGTTGCTGTTGCAGAGATATGATTGGTTTTATTTTGGATGTTAGGTTTTTTTGCGCGCATTTTACCAATTTCTTTATTCTGTTTACATAAACAACATCATCCGCCTGGTAAAATTATTCATTATTATAAGGTTATGGCTACTAAAGACATGACTGTGTGAAGTTCGATCGGGTACCCATTATGTCGGCGATTACGCATTTTTTTTTTTTTTTTTTTTTTTTCTAGCAAGCCTATAATTTGTTTTGTTATGTCGGCGATCACGCATCTTCCCTGCAAGCCGATAAATTGCTTCGTTATGTCGGCGATCACGCATTTTTCTTGCAAGCCGATAAATTGCTTCGTTATGTCGGCGATCACGCATTTTTCTTGCAAGCCGATAAATTGCTTTGTTCATCATGATGAAATTGTTGAAATGCAACTCACCGTTGTTCAGCATAGTTGTCCATGTTGTCATGGCTTCTTCGTGGCAATTGTTATATCATATGAAAGACGCATCCATACGCCATATAGTATTTCATGTGGAGTTTTTCCTTTTATTTTCGTATTTTGTAGTGTTTATTGACCGTCATATCGATGCAGTCTTCCCATGTGGAGGGATTTTCATTGTTTCTGTGCCACGAAGTACTTCTAGTAGTGTTACGGTTTTGCCATTTTGTTAACCCATTAGATGCTGGGAAATATGGTAATACAAACGTTTGCTTAATATAGTAGAAATCAGATATTTTTTATAATATCGGGACATGTATATGGTCATATGAATTTGGTTTTTAAATATATGTGCACTTACTTTTGCGGTTTTTACGTAGTGGTGCCGCCACTATATCTAGAAAAATAGTTAACCATAGGTAAAAACTTACTGTATCCTGATTCTAAATTGGTAAGGAAAGTAGATCTATTCCTACTATGTCCCATGATTCGTCCAGGATTAGGGATTCCCGTCATGGAACAGAGGTCCAAATGTATGGCCTTGATTTGCATTGTATGTTTCGCACTGAGCGATATATGTGTTTCATCATCTACCCTTAGTTTATGTTAATAGTATATTGTATGGAGAGTGGTTAGGTACCTGCCTCTATCAGGATGTCCTATTGCCTTATGATATAAGGGTAATTAATACTGAGGGAATTATTATTTGTTATATCACTATGTGATTGGTTTGTACGTCACGTTTCCTTAGTTTTCTGTAAATAATATCATCATGAAGGGAAAAGATATTTAAGTGACTGGGTAATTATGGTCCATTATTATCATCCTTAGGGTTTTTAATGAATATCTTATTACATTCATCATAGAATCCGTTTGCTAATGTTTAGGAACCGTATTAATGTCAAAGTCCATGGGTGTCCTCGGAACTAAAAGGACAAGATAATTGTTTAAGGGATCTGCTACTTTATTTAATCGTCCTGGAAGGTATTTAATATCAATATGTGGGAGAAATTCCTGAATTGTTAGATTTTATCTGGCTAATTTTCCCGTTAGGGTTTGAGGTTATAGTAAGCCAAGGATCGTTTGGTAATTCGCGAAAACTTGTAAAGGATAGCTTAATACGATTTTTCTAAAAGTACGAATTGCCCACAATATTGCTTAAATTTCCTGTTTTGTTACAGAGTAATGAGTTCCCTGTGCACTTAATATTCTCTAAGCATAAGCACATACCTGATATCGACCCAAAGCTATCTCTTACATAAGTACGGCGCCTAAGCCTACTGAAGAAGCATCTGTACACTTGATACGCAAAAATTGGAGCTGACATTAATTAACCTTTGATATTTCAAAGCTTAGCTATTTTTTCTGGCCTCCATACAAAATCTCGAGTTGATTATTTAGGGGTTTAGCTACTTGGGAAAAATGTTCTACAAAGATTCTATAATAAGGACATAAACCCAAGAATTATTTTACGTTAGTAGCATTTATTAGGAATAGTGAATACTTTCATTGCTCGTATTTTACCAGATTGTGTATGGAGCACCGTGGTGGTTAATGTATAACCTAAAATTATAATTTCCTGGTTAATAAAATGACACATAGGCAGTTAAAGTTTGAGGCCTACCTAATGTAATCTCTGGATAAGCTTCTTTATTGTTACTTATTATGAATGTACTTCTATAGAAAAATAATCAAATCGTTGAGATTAACGATGACTACGTTATTAATAACGCCAATACGCAAATTGACCATATGCTGAAATATGGATGAAACATTACATAACCCAAATGGTCTACGAATGTATTCATAATAACCATGGGTAGTACTAAATGTTGTAATGGGTTGACTTTTATCATCTAATGCTACTTGCCAGTTTCCACTGACCAAGTTTAAGGTGGAGAATATCATAGGCTTTGATTTACCAATGTTAGACAAAACATCTTAAAGGAGGGAGGGGATATTTATCTTTAATTATAGCATTATTTATATGTCCGTAATCAATTACTGGCGTAAATTCACCATTATTATTGAAACCAAAAACATTGGGCTGTTAAAATGGGAGTTAGAATTCTTAATAATGCCTTCATCCATCATTTCATTTAATATTTCGTTTACAACTTTCTGCCTACTACGAGGTACGGTAGTCTATATGCTCGAATAAATGGGTTGAGGGGATGGTAGTGTAATGGTATGCTTTATAATGTTGGTTCATCCTAAGGATTCACCAAGTAGGGCAATCGCATTTCAATATGTGGCTAGTATGGTGATAAGATTATCACGATAAAGTGGAAAATCGTGTCCACTGACAAAATTTCTAAGTTGTTGACTTATATAACTATCACTTTATCCTTCGGTAAGAACCGATACAATATTTCCTTGTGGTATTGGTCTAACTTCCATCTGTACAGATCACATAGATATGTTCCTTTCTTTACATGCATATTGGTAGATGATTTATTAATATCAGTGATATTTTCACTGTTTACATTGGGTAAGGTAAATTAATCCCTGGTTATATATTATTTTACTAGTTCTATTGAGAATAGAACAGTAGTATGTGGCTGTACACGAGATGGAAGCTGAACTTCAATTTATGGACGAAATTTGGAGTTAATATAATATTATATGCAGCAATGGCCTTTATGATATGGGAGTCGTTTCTCTCATTTTCAATATATATAGAGTTAACATTACATGGACTTATATATTGGCCTGGACAATCCTGTATTGGAATACATTAATTCCTAAAATGTATTATTTTATATTTAGGGTTAATTATTATGGTTTGTTTGATAAGGTATGATAAACCTAGTTTATAATTTCGTATTATATAAAATTCAATATGTATATGGATAGTTCCCTTGTCTAACCGTACAGGAAGGGTTAAAGTGTCCCTAATACCTGTAATTTATTGCCTGTCATGGTTGACAATGCTATGTCACCTGTTCAATCTTGGTTTATAAATGCTGCTGGGGAGCTAATTTACATAATTTGTTAAAGGAATTATCCGATAACAAGGAAACTGCGGCGCCTGTGTCTATCATTAAGGTGGTGTTACTATGTGATACTAGGACAGGGAATTATAGTATATTATTGGTAAATGCGACGACAGGGCCTACAGTTATATTTTCGGGACGTTTTAATATTGTGGCGGTCTCGTTTCATACATCATATTTCGATTGTGCAAGTCCCATTTCATTTTGTTAAGGATCATGCATTCATCTAAGGAATGCGACTTTGATTCATGTATTTGACTGTATTTATTATTACTTTTCCCTTGATCATTTCCTTTAGTATTATGTAAGTAATAACAATCACTGGTAATATTATTATTTCCGTTACAGTGTTTGCAACGTTTTCCCTGTGATCCCCTTTGAGTAGGTGTGGCATCTAAATTAAAATTCTTCGTCCCCATGAATTGAGTAATCTGTAATTCACGATGTATGATACGAGATTCCTTCGAATTTAAAGTTAGAGACCCTGATAATGCAAGTGCTTTTGCTGGTTCACTTGTATTTATGTTGTCTGCCATTGTTTTAAACATTCCCTGAACCCATGATAATGAATTATGAATTTTACCATCCCCAAAAACATCAATAAGGGACTGTCTGAACGTAGCATATGACGTTAAATTCTCTGGATCAGAAAAAGCACTTGTAGTTATCATATAGCTGGCTGGAGTATCTGGTGCAATATGCACTCTCACGAATCTTATCTTATGTAAGTCCTGCTCTATATTAGTTTGGTTAAACACATCCTCCAAATGACGCAAGAAGAGATGAATCCCATATCTTGGATTATCTCCCGTATAATACTTTAAATACTTGTGGGTGGGTAAGCTTGTCATTGTATGCATAGAAGAGGTACTGGGGTTAGAAGAAGTTGTATGAAGAGCAGAGACAGTAGGAGATTGTGGAGGAGTAGCCATTGTTGGAGAAAATACAGGTTAATATAGTATATCAGATTAAGTTGTTAATGGGGGTAAGGTAGAAGCAGAAAATATACTCGAATGTGTTGGCACCACAAACGAGGCTTAGGGAGGCAGGGAAATCTAGCTTGGAGACTAATGAATCCTTATCAGGGATATTCGAAGTTAGTTATGATACCTTTGGATTAATGGGGGAGAATATCTTTACCTTTGTTGTAATTTGGCACTTCTTTTCTTTCTTTCTGGGCTGTAATTGAGGAACCTAATCTATTCTAACATGTTCGTGGACAAGTGAAAAATAATGTAATGTAACATGTAATGTGTACCTACTTTTAGTTGACTCTAGTTGCAACGACGATGATGACGATGTGGTGAAGAGGCGACGTCGGTGGAGAGGCGAAGCGATTATTAGTTAGCTCGCACACTAACACACTAACAGTCGTTATTGGAGTGAAGATGATGAACGTTGACTTGCCTTTACGAGAGCATTTACGTAACAAGGCGTCAGCGTGGAGGTGATGGAGGTCGTGGCGTTGTCCTGACGAGAGCATTTACGCAGGGACGCCGATATGGTAGTGATGAAGTGATGATTGTTTGTTGTGAAGTAGATGAGGACCCCTTGTAGGTCAGTTGCAATTATATTGAAGCAGGTGCCTCTTGTAGGTGAAGAATTTGTGGTTTATCTCCCTCGTTAGAGGTCGTAAGATTATACCCACAGAAGAAATTACTTGAGAGGATTTACAAGTAAATTCCTTCAACTTGTCCTTGAACAATGTTAGTCACTGTACTCCCGTGAAGTCTATACCTTGCAATTTGCCTTATTGCAAAAACACCGCTGCCATCAAATGTACCAGTCCTGAAGGCTTGAACTCTGGGCAGAACTTGGTAACTTACTTGTATGTAATTCTTGTAGTTGTAGTGTAGTAGTTGTTGTTGTTGTTGTTGTTGTTGTTTTAGGTAACGTGGAAGACGGGGTGCTTTCTTAAGTTTGCTTAGGTGATTGACTTCACAAGTTTCTTAAGGCTTAATTTATTAATATGTGTACTTATCTATACAGGGTATTATCGTGATGTGCCTTGCCTTATGTGGTATTATGTCTCTCTCTATGGAGACAGTTTATAGCCCTTAGGGAGTCAGTGTGGTATCCTAACTCCTGGTGTACCTCCTCTGCTTATATACATTTCAAACTCCATAGTTTACAGAATGGCTAGAGTGTGACTGTGTTGCCTGTGAATGGTCAGTTTGATTCTGTACCTACTTCTCTCTTCTCGTGTGAAAGGGAAAGTGGGCCACCCCTTTTCTATCTCTCTCTCTCTCTCTCTCTCTCTCTTTTACTCTCTTTCCTACCTCTCCTTCGAAGGGGAGGTAGGAAGGGTTAATTGTCTTTGTATGACCTGACGCCGCACCTGTGTGTGTGTGTGTGTGTGTGTGTCCCCTGACCAGGTGGCCTGTTTCTGATCGTAAACAGATTAGAAGTAGTGACCCTTTTCTAAATGGTTTTATGGTGTGTACAATCTAATGTAAAATATAACATTGTGCAAAATCTGACAACTTACTTATTATAGTATGAACACACACATATACTAATAGTATTGACACGTATGTATTAACACACACACATACACTAATAGTATACACACATATGTATTAACACACACACATACACTACTAGTATACACACATATGTATTAACACACACACATACACACACACACAAATACCAAGATATGTAGACCTACACCTGACTCTGCTATCAGACATTTTGGACAGTGGCTGGTACAGTACCCATGGTCTGAGGTACTAACTGTTAGTGACGTTGACAGGAAGTGGGAGAATTACCAAACTACTATCACTCAGGCCTACTACCACTTCTTTCCTACTAATGAGGTTAGGAATCACCCTGCTGACCTACCATGGATAACACCGTGGATTAAGAGGCTGATGGAGCAGCGCAACAAGGCGTTCTATAATGACAGGAGGAGGTATAACACACGCTGCGCAACAACGTCATCACAGAAATTAAAGCTGCCAAAAAGTTGTACTACCCAACAAAAATTCACCACCTGAAACAAACCAACATCAATCAGTGGTACAACAAATTAAAGGACCTGTGTGGGATGGTGAAAAAGTCACCTTCTATTCCCTGTGTTGACGGACATACCAGCCAGGAAGTAGTTAATCTTATCAATGACCATTTCGCCAGGATCTGTCAAACACTGCTCAGACTGGACTCAGCCCAATTACCAGCTTACCTACCCTCCATCCCTCCCCCAAGCGTTAATAAGCATGAGGTCAACTATAAGCTCTTAAGCTTTAAGCTCAAATGCTCCAATACCTGTATTGACCTTCCCGTTAAATTGTACCCTGAGTTTGCTGTTGAGCTTGCAAAACCTCTTTGTTCAATAATTAATGCATCACATAGTCAGAGGAAATGCCCACAAGATTGGAAGACAGCTTATGTTACTCCAATACCAAAAGTTTCAAAACCCCAGTCACTTGATCAATTAAGACTCATTACCAAAACCCCCCTCCCGAGCCTGTTATGTGAAAGCTTTGTGTTCGACTGATTTTCAGCCAACATCTCAAATGTAATTGACCCCCAACAATTTGGAAATATGAAGTCATCATCAACCACCCATTGTCTCATAAGCCTGCTAGACTTTATATACAGTAACCTGGGGAAAAAAAAGACCTCAGTTGCCCTTGCATTCATAGATTTCAGAAAGGCTTTTGATCTAGTAGACCATAACGTAGTATAAAGGAAAGCTCTTGACATTGGGGTGGAGCCCAGTCTAGTGGCATGGCTGGAAAACTTCCTGTGTGACAGACGTCAGGTAGTGTGTCACCAGGGTGCAGTATCTATACACCAACATCTCTCGTGTGGTGTGCCCCAGGGAACCAAGATGGGACCCTGTGCTTCCTCATCCTAATCAATGATGCCTTAACTGACACAAATTTTCGCTGGAAATATGTGGATGACTCAACCTTTGGGACAGTCATCAATAACTTGTCTCCTGACTACCACCACCTGCAACAACACCTCACCAACCTCCAGACGTTGACCAACAACAACAACGTCTCCATCAACCACGGCAAGACAGTAGTGATGCAATTTCATATGGCGATCACACGACCACCACCACCACCAGTGATAACACTAGGACACCACCAACTACAAGTAGTGGACACCACCAAGCTATTAGGTGTCATGCTGGATGACAAACTGAACTCGAAAAGTCATAACAGCACCATCATCCAGTCAGCCACATACCGCCTGTATATACTAAGACGACTCAAGTCCCTAGGCACACCCCAAAAGGAGCTGGTAGGAATCCACAACACGTTCATAATCCCCAAGCTGACATACGCCTCCCCCGCCTGGTCTTCATCCATCAACCAGACACAGAGGCAGCAGCTGGAGGGGGTACAAAAGAGGGCATGTTGTATCATTCTGGGTACGGCATACACCACCTACCAACAAGCCCTGGATACCCTCAGAACACCATCTCTTGTCACCAGACACCAGCAGCTCCTCTGGGACTTCAGTAAACAGTTGCTAATCTACCCATGCCATAGAGACCTCCTCCCACCCACCATTCCCAAACCCCGCCACGTCCGTCACTACAACCTACTCAAACCCATCAGAGCTAAGACAGACAGATACAAAATTAGTCCCATCCCAACAATAGTCTCTCTAATAAACCAAAATCACATGTAAATATTTGTACTATGTCCATGTGTGAGTGAACATACGTGATTGTAATTGTGTACATCTGTGTGTTGGTTTGCGTTAATGAATATTATGTGCATATGTGCAAGAATGGATTTGTGTATGTCTATTCATTTATATGTATCTATAAAGTAACACCTATTCGCATCACCATTTTATAATGTATATTTTTTGGTTGCCTGTACCAAATAAACCTTTTATTATTAATGTTATTTTTATTATTATACCAAAATATTATACACATATGTGTATTAACACACACACATACACACACACATACCTAATAGAATATACACACATATGTATTAACACACACACACATACATACACACACGTATGAATTAACACACACATACTCACACGTATGTATTAACACATACATACACATACTCTAATAGTATACACACATATGTATTATCACACATACACATACACACACACATATGTATTATCACACATACACATACTGTTACGTGTGTCTGAATTATTATTATTGATTTATAAGTGTAGCTATCTACTTTTGACAGTGACTGTGGATGTGGTAGTGAGTGTGGTAGCAGAGGCCCCACACCCGGATGTATTGTGTGCGATTTTAATTCACTTATTATTCCATTTTCTTTAAGTGTGGGTGTCGTAAGGTTGAGTATGTCATAACCAGCCATGTTCTCTAGATTCGTACGCTTTCTCTCGCCTTCTCTCGAGTGGCGTGATGAGCGTCCGTTTTCATTACTTAAGACTTCCCATAGTTTCTTGGGAGGGAACGTATGAGTATAGTGTGTTTAAGTCTGTGTTGACGAAGAGTTCGGAGACGCTCCTTTAACTCTGTTGTAACCTGCACACTAGCCGAGAGTATATAAGGGCGGGGCTTATGCCTTCTGACTTCAGATATTTTGGGAGACTAGGACAACGAACTTGTGTTTTGTAAGTGATTGAGTGTGGTGAGATTCGGGAGCAGACTCGCTGACGTATTTTTGTTAAGTATAATTGTTCTATTTCTACTTTCTTCTCACAAGTAACTTAGGGGTCACTCTCGTAATATTATTACTATTATTATTATTATATATATATTTGGGGTATCGATATTTTATTATTATTATATTACATGTGTATTGTGATGCATTAATGTTTGTTTACTATATATGCCAGTGTTATTGATAGACTACTTCTATGCTTACGTGTGTGCCTATAGCCTTGTATTAAAGTGATGGCACAGTGGTAGTAAGTTGTTGTGTGATTATTGCAAGTGTATTATATATATTTTGGGTGTTCTGTCTCACGTTCTGTCATAGTTGGGAATCCTGATTTCATTTAATAATTCTTTCTGTGTTACTTGTATGTCTTTGTGTTAGCTCATATTGTCATTATATATTATAGAAAATCTGAGTAGTTTCTCTATCATCATTTATTCTTTATAACCGAATCTGGGTATATGTATGGACGGTCTCTTTAGGGTTGAGTTAGCATTCTTTCACACAGGCTGGTTTTGTTCTTTTACTTATTCTTCATAACTTATAGTCTGATACCTGCCACCCAGTGCTACTTTGTTCTGTTGATAGCTAACTTTGGAGTAAGTCTAGTCTAGTGACTAGTACTGTACTGTATCTCTACCCTCCGTCCGTAACATATAAATTGGCGACCTCGCCAGGATTTCCAATTTTTGCTGAACTGAGACTTGTGTACTATCATTGCATTACTGTTGCATATATTTTTTCTTGCATTGCATTTTTCCATTTTTTTGTGTACTTTGCCTAATAGTTAGTGAGCAATGGAGACTCAGGGTGTGGGTAGTGAAAGGTGGGCTCCACTTCATCTCACTTCTGAGCAGGATGCTGCAGATTTTATTAAATCAAGTCCTAATCCCGAGAGAGTAAGAGCTCTGAGGAGAGAGGAATTAATACTTGTTGCACAGAAGTTGGAACTTGCCCTTGAAAGTTCCAACGCATTTCCACTAGCTAACCTGATTTGCCACCATCTATGCGGCACTGATTTGTATGATTTTGTTGAGAGAAAGGATAATGTTTCTGTCGTAAGTGACTGGTCTGCACATTCTGATTTGCTTGAAACCACTGTGATTCCGAATAAACAATTAGGGAATGACCACGCTGCGCGTGACCATGAGTTCCGTATGCTACAATTAGAGTTAGAGCAAAGGAGATTAGAGTCTGAGAGTGAGGAAAGGAGAGCTCAGTTGGAGTTTGAGAAAAGGAAACTGGAATTGGAGTTGGAGAAACATAAAGTGGACCATGAGCCACGACGACCGGTTGTGTCAGGAGTGTCATCAGAACAGCACAGGTTGGTTCCTAAGTTTGATGAGGACCATGTTGCTGAATTTTTCTAGAGGTTTGAGAAAATAGCAGAGGGTAGTGGGTGGCCGAAGGAACGATGGTCAACGCTAGCACAATCAGTATTTTGTGGTAAAGCTTTAAGAGCATTTGATGCTCTCAGTTTTCAGGAATCTTTGGATTATGAAACGTTAAAGTCTGCAGTACTAAGGACGTATGAATTAAGACCAGAAGCTTACAGACAGAAGTACCATAATAGTAAGAAACGTCCTAATGAGACATGGACTGAATTTATGAAATATCAGAGTGACCTATTTTTAGCATCAATAAGAAGTGAGAAGGTAGAAAATAATTATTGTAGGTTGGAGGAGTTGGTTAAGTTGGAGCAATTTCTGAGCCAGATGGAGCCAGATTTGCAGATGTTTATAAGTGATAAGAGAGTCAAGACAGCTGAGGAAGCTGCAGTTTATGCTGATGATTATGTTTTAGTCAGGAAGCAATTTAAGGCCAAAGACAAAGGCCAAAATAGACCCCCTCCAATCACCAATAATAAAACCTATGATAGCGATGTCTCCCCGAATTCTAAAAGCACTCATGTCACTAGTCCCAGTCCCCCAGGTATCTCACATGCACAAACACCTACACGCACTCCACACAAACCTTGGACACGAACTTTCACATGTACTTATTGCCACAAAACAGGGCATACTGTAGACCGATGTTGGAGAAAGGCAGGAGTTGTTAGGCCAACCAATTTTGTTTCTTGTGACAAGGCTATTGTCACAGTTTCTGAGCCCCGAAAGGATAGTAGGGATAACTCTGTTTTGCCCACTTCTAAAGATAGAGTTCTTTCAGAAGGAGGGAAGGGTGCAGTGGATGCTGTTCCCATGTCTGACGTTACAGGAGCTGTTGTCCAGTCGGTAGCTACGGATGCTGCGGCTGAGGATTGTTATGCTCCGTATCGTTCTGATGGGTTGGTCAAGCTGGGGGAATCCCAGCATCCTGTTAAGATACTCCGAGACACTGGTTCTACAATTACTCTGTGGGTAAGACCGAAACATGTTGAGTTGAGGTCCAAGGACTTCGTTTTGCTCAGGGGAGTCGGAGGCTCCCTAACGGTTCCTTTGGTGGAGTGTAGGGTGAGTTGTAATTTATTTAACGGGACGGCACAGGTTGGAGTGGTGGAGTCATTGCCCGAGTCTAATGTGGATCTAATTCTTGGGAATGATTTGGTTAGGGGTGAGGAAGTGAGTGCCCCAGTAATGACCAAGGATCCTGTACCTGCCGAAGTTGCGGAGGATGAGGACCAGATGAACTTCCCTGTATGTGCCGTGACCCGATCGATGTCAAGGGTGGAGGAGAGCCGGCGTGTGGAAGCAGCCGAGGCTGTTGTAACTCCTTCCGACCCACCAGTGGAGGACGTTGACGGTGATGGAGAATCACCGGACGACCTTTCTTTAACCAATCTTTTTTCAGATACCTCTAGCGAGCAGTTGGCTTTAGAGTGTGTCGATGTTGATAGATTTAAGAACTTGCAAGGTAGTGACCCAGGTATCCAAGAGTTAAGGAGCCTGGCAGTTGAAAATATGGGGGAAGAAAAGGGTTCATGTTTATATGAGAAGGATGGAGTTTTGTACAGGAGGTGGAGACCTCCTCATACTAGTGTGGATGAGGGATTGAGGGATGTACACCAGTTAGTTGTGCCGAGTGTGTGCCGGCAGGAACTAATTAGGCTAGCTCATGATATTCCCTTTGCTACCCACTTAGGAGTGAGGAAAACCCTTGAATGGCTTAGGGCAGAATTTTACTGGCCTGCCATGAGGGCTGATGTGTACCAGCATGTGAGGAGTTGTCACACATGCCAGGTTGTGGGATGGCCTAACCAGAAACCTCCTAAGTCTCCTCTAATTCCCATCCCTGCTATTGGACCACCTTTCTCAAAGTTAATTATAGACATAGTGGGTCCACTTCCTACCACTTCTACCGGATTTCAGTACCTTCTTACTATATTAGACCCTTGTACTAGGTACCCTGAGGCGATTCCCCTCAGAACTATGAATGCTAAGGCTGTTGTAAAAGCATTGTTAGGATTTTGTACTAAGTTTGGGTTACCTAATGAAATACAGTCTGATAGGGGTTCTAATTTTTTGTCTAACCTGTTCCAGCAGACTTTGGAAGAGTTGGGAGTTAAACATGTTAGAAGCAGTGCTTATCATCCAGAGTCCCAGGGTGCCTTGGAGAGATACCACCAGACCCTGAAGAATATGATGCGGAAATACTGCTTGGAACACACCAAGGATTGGGACAAGGGTGTTCCTTTCCTACTGTTTGCAATGAGGGAAGTACCACAGGAGAGCCTGGGTTTCTCTCCGAATGAGCTTGTCTTCGCACACCATGTCAGAGGTCCTTTGAGCATTGTCAAGGAGGCATGGAGTAGTGACGTCGACACCAGCAAGAACCTTTTACAATACGTCCTGGAGTTCAAGACCCGTCTGAGTGACACTAGGGAAGAGGCGAAGAAGAACCTTGAGGAAGCCCAAGGGAAAATGAAACAGTGGTATGATCGGAAGGCCAGATGGAGGGAGTTCCAAGTTGGTGATGAAGTGTTGGTGCTACTGCCACTTCAAGGTCAACCCCTGGCTGCCAAGTTTCAAGGTCCGTACGTGGTAAAGAAGAGGCTGGGTGAGACTGACTACTTTGTGAAGACGCCCGACCGGCGGAGGTCTCATCAGTTGTGCCACGTGAATATGTTAAAGCCGTACTACCGCCCTTTGAAGACTCCAGTGACGACACAGCATGTTGTGGCTGTGGCTGTGGAAGAAGATGATGATGATGTGGTAGAGATAACTTGTGAATTTCAAGAGAGCAATTGGGTGGACAATGAGGAAGCAGAGACTACCCTACGGGACAAGGTGTCGCATTTACCTCCCGAGCAAGTGACGCAGCTGTGGAAGTTGATGTCGACCTATGGCAAGGTGTTCGCCAGTGTTCCTGGGAGGACTGACTGGTCTCAACACGACGTGAACGTGGGCATGGCTACGCCAGTTAAGCTGCCGCCCTACCGAGTCAGTCCACGCCATATTAAAGTGTTGCGGAAGGAGCTGAAGTGTGTGTATGTACCTGCATTTGGACCAATACTTAGGGTGTACACTGACCACCACCCTCTGAAGTATTTGAACAGTTTGGGGACCAAGAACCAAAGGCTTACCCGTTGGAGTTTGTTCCTCCAACAGTATCACCTAGACGTACGTCATATAAGAGGTGTTGATAATGTGATAGCCGATTGTCTATCTAGAAGTTAAATGTTTTTTTTTTATTTTTGCATGTTGTACATAACTTTTGTAAACCCAAGAACGAATTTTCCAGAGAAAAACTCTTTCTTTGGTGGGGGCGTGTTACGTGTGTCTGAATTATTATTAATGATTTATAAGTGTAGCTATCTACTTTTGACAGTGACTGTGGATGTGGTAGTGAGTGTGGTAGCAGAGGCCCCACACCCGGATATATTGTGTGCGAATTTAATTCACTTATTATTCCATTTTCTTTAAGTGTGGGTGTCGTAAGGTTGAGTATGTCATAACCAGCCATGTTCTCTAGATTCGTACGCTTTCTCTCGCCTTCTCTCGAGTGGCGTGATGAGCGTCCGTTTTCATTACTTAAGACTTCCCATAGTTTCTTGGGAGGGAACGTATGAGTATAGTGTGTTTAAGTCTGTGTTGACAAAGAGTTCGGAGACGCTCCTTTAACTCTGTTGTAACCTGCACACTAGCCGAGAGTATATAAGGGCGGGGCTTATGCCTTCTGACTTCAGATATTTTGGGAGACTAGGACAACGAACTTGTGTTTTGTAAGTGATTGAGTGTGGTGAGATTCGGGAGCAGACTCGCTGACGTATTTTTGTTAAGTATAATTGTTCTATTTCTACTTTCTTCTCACAAGTAACTTAGGGGTCACTCTCGTATTATTATTACTATTATTATTATTATATATATATTTGGGGTATCGATATTTTATTATTATTATATTACATGTGTATTGTGATGCATTAATGTTTGTTTACTATATATGCCAGTGTTATTGATAGACTACTTCTATGCTTACGTGTGTGCCTATAGCCTTGTATTAAAGTGATGGCACAGTGGTAGTAAGTTGTTGTGTGATTATTGCAAGTGTATTATATATATTTTGGGTGTTCTGTCTCACGTTCTGTCATAGTTGGGAATCCTGATTTCATTTAATAATTCTTTCTGTGTTACTTGTATGTCTTTGTGTTAGCTCATATTGTCATTATATATTATAGAAAATCTGAGTAGTTTCTCTATCATCATTTATTCTTTATAACCGAATCTGGGTATATGTATGGACGGTCTCTTTAGGGTTGAGTTAGCATTCTTTCACACAGGCTGGGTTTGTTCTTTTACTTATTCTTCATAACTTATAGTCAGATACCTGCCACCCAGTGCTACTTTGTTCTGTTGATAGCTAACTTTGGAGTAAGTCTAGTCTAGTGACTAGTACTGTACTGTATCTCTACCCTCCGTCCGTAACAATACACACACACATATGTATTAACACACACACACACACACACACACACACACATAATGGTAACAGTAGTAATAACTCAACCTTTACTTATCATGGTGTGAACATTTTTACTAAGTTGTATAGATTAGTGAACAGGAAGTTTATGTTGTTGTTTCATTAGAGAGAGAGCTGTGTGTGCTGGCATGGGTGTGTGTGCCTGCGTGTGTACATCCCTGTGCTTGTGTCTGTGCATGCCTGTGCGTGCGTGCGTGCGTGTGCACGCGTGTGGGTAAGTGCATGCTTTCATGTGCGTCCATGCGTGCATCCGTGTGCATCCGTGCATGCATGCATGCGTGTGTGTCATGCATGCATGCGTGCGTGCGCATGTGAGTGTGTGGGGGTGGGGATCTGATGGAGGTGGTAGAATAATTTGTATATGGATAATTAACATTGATCCCTGGTTCTGATCTGTGACCACAATATAAATAATAATTAATTATTGTATTGGTTGTTGGTGAATCTAACATTACATGATAACATTCATTCTTAATTAATAGTTAACAATGATATTTTGGTCTATTTTGTATCTGGTTCTTTATTGATTACTTTTGTTACTAATACTTGATATATGTTATAATATACACCTTTATATGTATAGTGCTAACCTGACCTAACCTAATCTTCATATGTACAGTATTCAGGGACATCTGAAACACAGTACATGTTTCCAATTTTAATATACACCTTTATATGTACAGTCCTAACCTAACCTTTATATGTACAGTACTCAGGGACATCTAAGACACAGTACATGTTTCTAATATTAATATACACGTTTATATACAGTCCTCAGGGTCTGGCTGGTCATCTGAAACAACGGGTGAAGTCCCACTGAACAAGTCCATCTGTGGCCTGGTGGTCACAAAGGAAAGGTAAGTAACACACACAGACAACACATGACCTATTCTTATCCCTAGCCATTATGATGACCTAACAGTCTGGTTTGCTGATTCCCGTATGTCAGTGGCGGAGTGGCGCATGCAGCTTGCCCTTGACAGGGTGTTACGCTGGACTGGTTCTCATGGGTATTACTTCTCTCCTGCCAAGACAGTTGCTATGCACTACTGCCGAATCCGAGGCGTCCACCCCGATCCAGACTTATTCATGTATGGTCATCGGATACGTTGTGTCGAGGAGACTCGCTTTTTGGGTTTCCTTTTTAACAAACGTTTGACTTGGGTTCCCCACTTACATACACTTAAGGTCTCTTGCCTCAAGGCTCTTAACCTGTTGAGGGTCCTGGATCATGCGTCCTGGGGGGCTGATCGGGCCACCCTCCTCCGTCTATACCATGTTCTTATTAGGTCAAAACTCGACTATGGGTGTGAGGTGTACTCCTCTGCCACGGATGCCCGTCTCAGAGTCTTAGACCCTGTTCATCAAGCTGGGGTACGTCTGGAGACCGGAGCCTTCAGGTCGTCCCCAATCCCCAGTCTCCTGGTGGACGCTAATGGGCCACCTCTTGATCTCCGTCGCCAGTCCTTGATGGTTCGTTGTTGGCATCGATTACATCGACTTCCTGACTCCCTTCCCTGCTTGGCGGTGTCATCTGATATCATGTCTCAGTACTACCTTTTACATTCTCGTACACCATGGCCCTTTGACTTCCGGGTCAGGAAGGCTATGGAGGAGATGGGCATTGATGACTTCCAGATTTATCCTGTGAGGGTCCCCAGGGTGGCTCCATGGCTTCTTCCAGAAGTTTTCCCCTGCACCTGCTTTACAGACAAGAAGGAATCTCTTCTTCCTCCTCCAGTGGCTCGTTCCCTCTTTTTAGAACATGCCTTCACTTACAGAGAGTCCCTCCCTGTGTACACTGATGGGTCAAAGTCTGATGCTGGAGTTGGCTTTGGAGTTGTCTTTCCTGACTATTGTCGTGGAGGCAGGCTCCCTTCTGTCATGTCCATTTTTACCGGCAAGCTATCGGCCATTTTGTATGCCCTCCAAGTGATTTTTACTCTCCCTCAGCCTTCTTTTACTATTTTTAGCGATTCCTGTAGTGCCTTGCAGGCCTTGTGCAATTTTAACTCTTCTCATCCCCTGGTGTTGGCCATTCTCGAGTGGCTTGTCCTCCTGGGTTGTCGTGGCCGCAGAGTTACATTTTGTTGGGTCCCGGCCCATGTGGGTGTCGATGGGAATGAGCGGGCTGACGCCTTGGCTAAGGCTGCAGTCTCCAGTTCTCGGCCTCCTGCCAGGCGTCATCCTGTTCCTGCAGTGGACCTTCGACCCTACATAGATGTTACCGTTCGTTCCTGCTGGCAGGACAGATGGGACGCCGTCGGGGCTAACAAGCTCTGTGACATCTGCCAGCACCTTGGTTTGTGGAGCTACAGTGGCCTGTCCCACTGGTGGGAGACGGCTCTTGTATGTCTCCGCATTGGCCACACATTATTGACTCATGACTTTTTAATGGAGAGGGCTCACCCTCCCTACTGTGATGATTGTCTGGTCCCTTTGACAGTACGTCATCTTATTGTCGAGGGTCCCAGCCTTGGTGACCTTCGTCGTAAGCACCTCTCTGAGTACCAGGTGGGTGACGGTTCTTACAGTCTCTCTCAGGTCCTCGGGGAGGAGGCTTGTAGTGTGGGAGGGAACACCCTCTCCTACGTGGAGGAGGCTGGCCTTCTCCACAAAATATGATTTTATGATATTTATGGTTTTTAGATGTTTATTTTTTTTTTATGTCGACGGGTTCTTTTAGTAATAATGTGCTTTTTAGTTTGTGTGTGTTTTAATCATGGTGCCTATCCCTTTCGGGTGTTCATGTTTTATTAATTATGTAGATGACAATTTTATGTTGGGAGGTATATGACCTTAGTTGTTGCGCCGCCAGATGTTTAGTTGCATCAAAAATCAATCAATCAATCAACCAAGCCATTATCACTCTCAACACAAACACAACACATGACCTACTGTTATCTCCATGGTAGGTTAATATGGTACCCATGTGAGACCTCTGTACCATGACCCATAATGCCATTACCACACACACTCATGTCTGTATTTACTTCACTGAAAATAATATTACTACACCAACACCAATCACATGATTGGAAACTACAAAGAGTTGATCAATTCCACAACGAAAGAATATCAGCCGTGTAAATGACTTCTGGGTGAATTGTTTAATGAATTTGGTGAGTAAACTATACAGTGATCATTATTATCTAACTGTTGAATAGATTTTGTGAATATGGATGCTCACCTCTTGGTTAATAATGAAGCCTTACAAGTGTGGTTGGTTGGGAAGCTAACAAACGAGTACCACTGTGGAATCAACCCTAAAATAATGAAGCCTTACAAGTGTGGTTGGTTGGGAAGCTAACAAACGAATACCACTGTGGAATGGACTCTAAAATAATAAAGCCTTATAAATGTGGTTGGTTAGGAAGGTAACAAACGAATACCACTGTGGAATGGACCCTAAAATAATGAAGCCTTATAAATATGGTTGGTTAGGAAGGTAACAAACGAATACCAATGTGGAATGGACCCTAAAATAATAAAGCCTTATAAATATGGTTGGTTAGGAAGGTAACAAACGAATACCACTGTGGAATGGACCCTAAAATAATGAAGCCTTATAAATGTGGTTGGTTAGAAAGGTAACAAACGAATACCACTGTGGAATGGACCCTAAAATAATGAAGCCTTATAAATGTGGTTGGTTAGGAAGGTAACAAACGAATACCACTGTGGAATGGACCCTAAAATAATGAAGCCTTGTAAATGTGGTTGGTTAGGAAGGTAACAAACAAATACCACTGTGGAATGGACCCAATGTTATTGTTATTGTTATATTACAGACATCATGTGTGTGTACAATGATAGGGTGTGTGTGTGTGTACAATTATAGGGTATTGTGTGTGTGTGTACAATGATAAGGTGTGTGTGTATGTGTGTGTGTGTGTGTACAATTATAGGGTAGTGTGTGTGTGTGTACAATGATAAAGTGTGTGTGTAGATTGATAGGGTAGTGTGTGTGTGTGTGTGTGTGTACAGAGGTTATTATTATTGTTATATTACAGACATCATGTGTGTGTACAATGATAGGGTGTGTGTGTGTGTGTGTGTGTGTGTGTGTGTACAATGATAGGGTAGTGTGTGTGTGTGTGTACAATGATAGGGTAGTGTGTGTGAGTGTGTGTGAGTGTGTGTATGTGTGTGTGTATACAATGATAGGGTAGTGTGTGTGAGTGTGTGTGTATGTGTGTACAATGATAGGGTAGTGTGTGTGAGTGTGTGTGTGTGTGTTTGTGTATACAATGATAGGGTAGTGTGTGTGTGTACAATGATAAGGTGTGTGTGTAGATTGATAGGGTAGTGTGTGTGTGTGTGTGTGTGTGTGTGTGTGTGTGTACAGAGGTTATTATTATTGTGTGTGTGTTTGTGTAGATTGAGAGGGTGTGTGTGTGTGTGTGTGTGTGTGTGTGTGTGTGTGTACAGAGGTTATTATTATTGTTATATTACAGACATCATGTTTGGACGGAGTGTAATACTGATGATGGTGGTGGTGATGGTGTTGGCTCTCACACCACCTGTTGATGCTGGAATACGTACTGGTAAGTTTCGTTATTATTGTTTGTTACTATGTGTGTGTGTGTGTGTGTGTGTGTGTGTGTGTGTGTGTAAGAAAGAGATAGTAAGGAAGATAGATGTGTGTGTGTGTGTGTGTACAAAAAAGAGAGAGGAAGGAAGAAGGATGTGTGTGAGTGTGTCTGTAAGAAAGAGAGAGTAAGGAAGATGTGTGTGTGTGTGTAAGAAAGAGAGAAGGATGTGTGTGTCTTTGTGTGTGTGTGTGTGTGTGTGTGTGTGTGTGTGCAAAAAAGAGAGAAGGAGGAATAAGTGTGTGTGTGTGTGTGTGTGTGTGTGTGTGTGTGTGACAGTGTTGTGATAAATAGTGTTGTAATAACCATATAGTGTAGAATAACCAAACAATGTACTGTACAATTAGACAAATACCATTGAGACAATGTTGATTAAAATAACCCAAAAATATTAAAATTACCCAATATTAAAAATACCCAATATTAAAATTACCCAATACTAAAATTACCCAATATAAAAAATACCCAATATTAAAATTACCCAATATTAAAATTACCCACAAATGAAGGAGGAAAAGAGAGAAGAATGGAGGAAAGGAAAGAGAGAAGAATGGAGA